>CAUYPK010146563.1:0-27635 GCA_963574355.1 Loris lydekkerianus | reverse complement strand
TTTAGCTGGATACAGGATCCGGGGTTGAAAGTTATTTTGCTTTAGGAGATTAAAAGTCAATGACCACCCTCTTCTGGCTTGAAAAATTTCAGCAGAGAGATCTGCAGTCATTCTAATATTCTTCCCTTTGTAGGTAATGGTTTTCTTTTATCTGGCTGCTTTGAGAATTTTCTCCTTCATATTAACTTTAGTGAAGTTAATTATGATATGCTTGGGGGATGTCTTATTGGGGTTGAGTTGTGCTGGGGTTCTGAAGCTGTCTGCTATCTGAATTTCAGAATCTCTTGGCATATCTGGAAAATTCTCTTTCATAATTTCATGGAGAAGGTCCTCTGTGACTAGCGATGCCACTTCATTGGTTTCAGAGATTCCAATGAGTCAGATACTAGCCTTCTTCGAATTATCCCAGAGCTCTCTGAGAGAATGATTCATTTTTGCTCTCCATTTGTCTTCCTCTTTGAGAGTTTGGGAACATTCAAAAGCTTTTTCTTCAATGTCAGAAATCCTTTCTTCTGCTTGCTCCACTCTGTTACTGAGGGATTGTACTGTATTTTTCAGATTTTTGAAGGCTGCAAATTCTTGCTTTAGTGTGTCTAAGTCTTTGGTGGTTTTGTCTCTAGATTTGTTAAATTCTTGAGACAACTTTTGAATTTCTCCTCGAATTCCTAATTCTGACTTTTGAATTGCTGCTTGAAGTTTTGATTCCAAATTTTCCTCCACTTTATTAATCTTGTTTGCAATCCAAATTCTGAATTCGATTTCTGACATTTCAGCCAGTTGTTTATGAATGGGATCTTCAATTACATCTGCCATATCTTTCCTAGGGATTGATCTATTCAATCCCTAGGAAAGATCTATTCTTGATTGAATTGATCTATTCTGGTTATTCATGTTACCAGAGTTTTTCCGCTGATTCTGCCCCATGATTGTTTTACTCCCTTTGATTTTTTCCCCTGGAGCTTTGTCGAGGACCCATACAGTGCTGTGGCCTGAGAAACTGAGGTCCTGTTTGGTGTGGTGGGGCTAAGTGGTTCTGTCTAGTTTTCAGCTGATTCTTGTTCAACCCTAGTGAAACAGTTACTCTTGGTTGAAGTCTCAGCTGTGGAGAAATATCAGCAAGTAAGTCACCCCACCCACCACTGGCAACAATTGGAAAAGGAAAATCAAACCTTCCTACAACCACACACCCAGGGCACCCCCTGAATACTTCTCAGGTGATTGGCTCAGTTCAAAAGTTCCAAATCAATTGTCTTAGTCAGCACCTGTCTCAGGTGGGAGAGTTTAAGAGGTCTCTGGGAAGTGGATCACAGGGGACTGGTGACTACTCTGATATGGCTTGCTCCAGTGCTGCGTGGAGTCAGGAGGAGCCACCCAGCCAATAGATCAGTCTGGGAAGGTTGATGCCTCCTTCCCCCCTTTGCACCACTGTCGCACCCAGTCACTGATAGACCAGCAGTAGGCTGACCCAGTTGCCTGTAGTGAACAGATACTCCAGGGGTTTGCACCTGCCTGAATCACAAGGAAATCTGCCAGGCCACTGTGCTCTGCCTCTAACTAGCAGGAAGAGGTGAGGCCTGACAACCTCAGG
Source organism: Loris lydekkerianus (assembly GCA_963574355.1). NCBI lineage: Eukaryota > Metazoa > Chordata > Mammalia > Primates > Lorisidae > Loris > Loris lydekkerianus. The sequence continues at coordinate 26,047 of CAUYPK010146563.1, read as the reverse complement.
CATTTGATGAAGGTTGGGAGGTATTCACTCAGGTCCAGCCCCACCCCTGATTGAAGTTACTGACAGAACAGAACAGAACTGCTAAATTCCCTGAAGAAGAGAAACTGTTTTGAATTCCAAAGTACTGTCTGCTACTGCAGGTTTGTATTCATTTACCTGTCAGTTCTATCCTGCTGCCTTCCTTTGTCTATAGGCTGACGATCCCTTGAGGGCCAGGTGCGTCTTAGGCAAATCCTTTATTCACGGGTGGTTGCTGGCCTCCTCTGGTTGCCCAGGGAGACAGGGGGTGTGGCTTCAGAATATCTGGGAGTGAGCTGTATTGCTGTTAAAAGATGGCTGCTGGATTGTGCCACTGGGAACTGCTGCTCTGGTGTGGTTTCCTCTCAGCCAACCATCTTCTCCTCGCTCCCATGCCCCAGAGACAGCACTGACCAGCTGCAGCTTAGGTGCTGTCCACACCCCTCAAGAAATCACCCAAGAGTCTGGATTCCTGGGGGCTAGGACTCCAGACCTCAGAGTGAGCATGGAGGAGAGAGCTGGGGGCTCAGGGTTGCAGGTGGAGAATATATACATTTTTATACAGTTTTATGCCTGGCCGTATTGCTGCTAAAAGACGTGCCTCAGGGAACTGCTGCTGCTCTGGTGTGGTTCCCTCTCAGCCGACCATCCTTTCCTTGTTCCCATGCCCCAGAGTGAGCGTTGACCTGCTGCAGTTTAGGCACTGTCCACACCCCTCTAGAAATCACCCAAGAATCTGGACTCCTGGGGGACAGGCCTCCAGACCTCATAGAGAGAGTGGAGGGGAGTGCTGGGAGCTCAGAGTTGCAGGTAGAGAATATATACAGTTTTATACAGTGCCTGGCAGGAGAATGCCATGGCACCCTAGTAGGGGAGGTAGGTCCAGTTTTTAGAGGGTCTCTCCCATGAAGTGTAGTGGGAGGACCTCTGAACTCTGCCTGTTTGTTGGTGGGGCACTCTGAGCCGTTCTCATGGGGGAGGGGACTCCCATCCGCTTGGTGATGGATTTTGTACCATTTGTTTGTATCCTTGTGGTTGCAGCTCGCCTCAGCGGGGTTGATGTGCATTCTTCAACCTTCTCTCTTGGTGCTGCTCAAATCCACCAGGTTACTTGCTAAATTTTTGTCCTTTAACTCTCCTTCTGGACAGGAGCCTCTGGGGGCTTGACTACTGTCTGGTGTGTCTTCACCTTCCAGGGTTATTTGCTTTGCTTCAGACAGGTGATGATGTCGGGCTTAGATAGAATAAGACCTGCAGCTCACGGGGTGACAGTCATCTGGATTGTCTGGGCTCCAGCTCTTAATAGGAAAGAATGCACCATTTTGCAGCCTCTGAGGGCTCAGGGGAGTCTGGAGAGACACAATCCTCTGAGGTCTCCACTCAGAGCCTCTCAAAGCATTATTTAGGCTCTCGAGTCTTCCTGATATGCCCTGACCTTGGCATTCAGAACTGCCTTGACTGAGTCATTAAGTCACCTTTGAAGTTTATGACCTTAACAATGATATCTCAAGTTGTATCTATTCTACTGTAGGATACAAGGACCTTTATGAAAGAGGTCTCTGTTTCTCAAACTTAGTTTTTAACTGTTAACCACACTCAGTTGTTTGGTGTGTTTCTGTAAACATTCAAAAACTCTGTGAAAATCAGTCAATCCCATTGACCTACTGTGCCTGTTTCCCCCAACAACTCTTCAAAATGCTGGGATGTTCCTCTACCCAGGATGTTTTTCCAGGTCACCACTGGTGAAAATTTTAGCAGTTGGACCACTACTATCCATGGCTCCAAATACCACTCATAGGGTCTTTCTTATCTGATGAGCAGTGAGTGATCCTGCCTTAAACCCCTTCTCAGTCCTTGCTTCATGAACCACTTTCTTGTGTCCTTTGGATGCAAAAATGGAGTAGGTGTGCAGGAGATTAGCTGGAGGTATGCTCATGAAAGACAAAGGAGAGGGAGATGTTCAGTAGGCAGGAAGAGCCTTCAAGCCATGCACTGCAGCTCTGGGAAGGCCTCACCCAGTGAAGCAGGGAAATCTGGTACAAAGACTGCTCAGAGCAGAGTCCTGCACTAGGCCGAAATGGCCAGACCCTAGGAGCCCCTCTCTGCCCACTGATTAGCCAGCTGCCACCCAGGGAAAGCATGACCTTGGCTCTAACACTGAAGTAGGCTTGACAGTACTGAGGCTGGAGGCTGTCACCAACTCTCAGAAGTGCACCTCAACTGCCACATCTATGACACATCACGTGGCTACAACTATGACTTAGCAAAATCCCCAAAGTCATATGTTTGTATGTGAATATGTGGATATACACATGTCTAAAGGTTTAGAACTATACACAACAAATACTTAAGAGAGGTTATCTTTTAGTAATGGAGTATTAGTTGAAGAATTGAAGAAAGCACCTTAACAATTTTTTATATATTTCTGTATTGATTTAATTTTTATAATAATCCAGGCTTATAATAATAATTTATGTGATTAAAAATAAAAAAGTAGAAGTAACCTCTGCATCCCATTTAATCTTTTTTCTTAAATTTGGCTTGAATTTTTGTTAATATTCTGTCTTTGCTTTCTTTTTTTCTTTTTCTTTTTTTGCAGTTTTTGGCCAGGGCTGGGTTTGAACCTGCCACCTCTGGTATATGGGGCCGGCACCCCACTCCTTTGAGCTATAGGTGCCACCCTGTCTTTGCTTTCTTTTCTTTGCCTTTACCTGATATATCTTTACCAGCCTTTTTGCTTTTCCTTTTTCTGGGCTATTTTGTTTTTGATATCTTCCTTATACTCAAATTTCATTAAAAATTGTAAATTCAACTTGAGAATTCTTTGGTATTTTGAAAGGGATTTATTTTATTTTATTTTTTTAGAGACAGAGTCTCACTTTGTTACCCTCGAGAGTGCTGTGGCATCCCAGCTCACAGCAACCTCCAGCTCTTGGGCTTAGGTGATTCTCTTGCCTCAGCCTCCTGAATAGCTGGGACTACAGGCACCTGCCACAACGCCTGGCTATTTTTTTGTTGCAGTTTGGCTGGGGCCGGGTTTGAACCCACCACCCTTGGTATATGGGGTCAGCACCCTAGTCACAGAGCCACAGGTGCCTCCTGAAAGGGATTTTTTTGATCCATTTATTTTTATTGTTGTAACTGATATATTTATATTTACTGCCGTCATTTGGTTTTAGGCTATAAGCAGTTGAATTCTTGTTTGCACAGAGCAAGAGACAATCTATCAACATAAGCAGAAAAAGAAAGTATTGAAAGAATGTCTGTAAAAAGAAAACTGGTCTTGGGATTCTGGAAAGCTAGACAGAGCTAAGATCACACCATAGAACACTGCAGTTTACTACAGCTGGACCCTTGCTGCTGCAATGTCCACACTTCATTGTTTCTTTTCTTTTTTTTTTTTCTTTTGTTTGAGACAAAGTCTCACCATGTCACCCTTGGTAGAGTGCCTGGCATCACAGCTCACAGTAACATCAAACTCTTGGACTCAAGTGATTATCTTGCCTCATCCTCCCAAGTGCTGGGACTACAGGCACCCATCACAAAGTCCGGCTATTTTTGTTGTTGTAGTTGTTGTTGTTGTTTAGCAGGCCCTGGCCAGGTTCAAACCCCATAGCCCCACGTATGTGGCCAATACCCTAACCACTGAGCTATGGACACTGAGCCACACACTCCATTGTTTCTTATTACTTTTGCTATAGAGCTGGACTCTTGACCTCCCAGCAGCTACCCCTAAATAATGTTTAACTATGCTTCCACTTTGTGCCACCCCCTCAACTTTCAAAGCCCCCAGGTTGGAGCATCTGCCTGGCTGAGCTAAGCCAGGAAAATGATGATGTGTGCCCCTCAGCTGCAGTCCTAGGAGTCAGAGATCTGCCACACTCTGAGCACCCAGGGAAATAAATATCCATCATGTGTGCATTTGTGATAACTTCTCTTTTACGTTTTCATATTTGGACTTCTTTTGTTCTTTGATTCTTACCATCCCATTGTTTGAAAGCATAGGTATCATCTTGAATTCTCCTAAATTTTTGAAAACCACTTTTTGGTTTTATACATTTTATATTTCACTGAATGTTTTCAGTCAGCATTATCTTTGGGTGGCTCCTATTTAACACTGTTAATTCTAAAAATGTCTTTATCTTTGCCCCTTCCTAATTCATTCCAAAATGCCTATTGTCTTCTTTCTGCCTCCCTCACTTTCATCTCATTGTTCTTTGCCTCTAAATTTTGGGAATGTTTCTGAAATTTTCTTTTAAATTTTGACTCCACTTTCTACAACAAAGGTTTTCCTTTTTTTTTTTTTTTTTCCACTCTGAACTAGACTCTCATGATTCACACATACACACACACACACACACACACACACGCACATTTTCCTTCAGATACTTATGCATATCATCCATCTCGCTTTTATTTTTTTACTTTGTTTATTAAATCATAGCTGTGTACATTGTATATAAAACAGCACATTGTGTATTTTCAAATTGTATATAAAACCCATGCATGTGGCCAGCACCCTAAACACTGAGCTATGGGCACCATAATTGCATTATGGGGTACAATGTACTAGTTTTATATACAATTGAAATGCAATTGTGGGGTACAATGTGCTGGTTTTATATACAATTTGACATACTTTCATGAAACTGGTTAACATAGTCTTCACCGCATTTTCTTAGTTATTGTGTGAAGACATTTATATTCTACACTTAGTAGATTTAACATGTACCCTTGTAAAATGCACCATAGATGTGGTCCCACCAATTACCCTCCCCATCTCTCTTTTATTAATGTTATTTTATTTTCTTGAGTTTTACATATATTACTAAGATGTGTTATATTTTTTGCACTCTAATAAAAATATCAGATAATTTCTGGAAATTTTCTTGTGGCAGCCAGTTGTATGTCATTTTCAGAGATATAAAAACAGAGTGACAAAAATGGTGGTTGCATAAATTATTTGGATATGGCAAGGTCATAGAAAGTTTGCAAGACCTGAAAAATCTGTCATTCTCTGGCTTCTAATGTTCGTAACATTTATGCTAGTAATTACTTGTTTCACATTTGTCATATTCCGTTAGACTGTCAATTGTACAAAGATGGGGGAATACTTGTATATTTTGTTTACTTCTGAGTCCCCAATACTTAACACAGAGCCTAGCACGTAGTGAGTACAGAATAAGTATTTGCTAAATGAATGAATAAAGGGAAAATTACAATCAGCATTATGTACAACTACCAAGGTATTTCCTTTCCTGTTGCTGACTCCAGCTTGACCCTTTTCTTATGTGTATTAATAGCATCTATCAGGAGCCACAGAGTAACAGACATAACATGCTACGCATGGCCTGGTGCCCGTAGTTCAGTGGTGGCAGCCACATGCACTGGTGGGTGGTAGGTTCGAACCTGGCCAGGGCCTGCTAAACAATGACAACAATAACCAAAAAAGAAAAAAAAAAATAGTCGGGCATTGTGGTGTACCTATAGTCCCAACTATTTGGGAGGCTGAGGCAAGAGAATTGCTTAAGCCCCAGAGTTTGAGGTTGCTGTGAGCTGTGATGCCATAGCGCTCTACCAAGGGCAACATAGTGAGATTCTGTCTCAAAAAAAAAAAAAAAAAAAAAAAAAAAAAAAATGCCATGCAAACTTATTTCACCTCCACTTTGTAAGTCTATCAGGGCAGATTATATTCTATAGAAAATACCAAATAACTCCAAAACCCCAGTGTTTTAACGTAGTCAAAGAGTATTTCTCATTCCAGTGCATGTTGGTGTTGGGAGTAGGGCAGGGAGTGGGCCCCTGGACCATTTACTCCTAGAGGGACCTGGGCTTCTCCCATCTGTTCCTCCATCATCTTCTATGTCTTTGGGACCATCTCCATTCAGTCTGAGGATAGAGAAGGAGCATAGAGGAGATTTTTATGGGCCATCCCTGGAACCATCCCCCATCACTAGTGCTCATATTTTCCAAGTAGAACCCAGGCCTATGGCTATGCTCAGCTGTGAGGCAAGCCATATGATGCCACCTCTTTGTGGGCCTAGGAAGCAAAGGAAAGCACTGGCATCAGTGGGCATTAACTACTCTGCTATGGGCAGGCAAACCCTCTGTATAGGGAAAGGTTAGACCTGGGCAGACTTTTTTTTTTAAAGTTCAATTCTGCGGGCAGTGCCTGTGGCTCAAGGAGTAAGGCACCAGCTCCATATACTAGAGGTGGTGGATTCAAACCCAGCTCCAGCCAAAAACTGCAAAAAAAAAAAAGTTCAATTCTGCTTGCCTCTTCAAAAGCAGAAACTCCCTCCAGCTGTCATTAGGTGGTTCATGAGTTTTAGTTTTAATGTTATAAGTTTTCATCTTTATCTATGTTTCCATGAGTCTTTTAGTGGAAAAGTTGGTAAAGGTTTCACTGGGGAATGTTAGCTAGGCACAATTTTTTTTTTTTTTTTTTAAGCAGGAACTCAACTTTATTGCGTCAAGCAGCCACTTATATAAAGCATGGGGAAGGGGCAGGGAAAGAAGGTGGGGGATGAGGTGCGTGACAGGGTTGGGCCAATGGCATGGTACCACGTTGGCTGTATCTAGGTAGAGGCAGTTTCAGGCCGGGCTAGGCACGAATTTTAAACTGAAAGTTCTCCTTGAATCATTCCTAGTAGGTGTTTTATTTTGTGTTATTTTGGTTTTGATCTAAATAAAAGATAGTACATTTACTTATATTAAGGTGTGTTTTATTAGAGTTAGACTATCATTTCAGCCTGTCAAGTTTTCTTATTATTGTGATTTATATCCTCTGATTAGGAGGGCCTGGAATTCCCGGGGATAATGGATTTTCCCCCAAGAGCTGCAGCCCCTGTACTCCAGAACATTTCTTTTGGGGCAAATAGAAATGGAGGTGGGGGAAATAATATACTTTGAATAAAGTAGATTATATGGGGAGGGCTTGTCTCTCTGTTATGACTCGGTGGCTGGTTGACCAAAGTATTTGTAATAAGTATTCCATGTTGCAACTCACTGCCCACCACTATCTCTTGCTTTGTTTCCTTTGTTTGCTTTGTGACATTGTTAAAGGGTGCAGAGAGAAAAGGCAGTGGAGGAGACACGAAAACCCCAGCCACTGGGCTCTTAAAACCAACCTGTGCACCTTCCCCCAACCCCCTTTCTGCATCTGATTACAGTAAGGACAGGTTGCTCATATTATTTATTCATCTCTGTTTAGATTGGAAGACTGGGTCCTTAACCTTGGAGGCTCTGGTTGGACAAGTAGAGCCAACCAGAGCCTGGAACCCAATGCTGAGTGTGATGGCTAATTTTATGTCAGCTTGACTAGGCCAGTACTCAGATATTTGGTCAAACACTAATCTGGATGTTTCTGTGGAGTTCGTTTTTAGATGAGATTAACATTTAAATCAGTAGGCTTTGAGTAAAGCAGATTATATGGGTAATCCATAATGTGAGTGGGTCTCATCTAATTAGTTGAAGGCTTTAAGAGAAAAGATGGGCCTTCCTTTAGGAAGAAAGAATTCTGCAAGCAAATTGCCTTTGTGCTTGAGCACAACCCCAACTTGTTCCTGGGGTTCTACCCTAATGGCCTACCCTGCAGATTTTGGATTTGCCAGCCTTCACAGGTGCGTGAGCCAATTCCTTAAAATATCACCCCCTCCTCACACACACCTTACTTTCTCTCTCTCTCTCTCTCTCTCTCATCTCTAACTCTTTCTCATTATATGGCTCTGATTCTCTGGAGAACTCTGACTAATACACTAGGCAATTGCCTCCTCTCCCTTCTCAGACAAAAGAAAGCACCTCTTTCTCTTCTCCCCACCTGTTTTTCCTTAAATTGACCCCATGCCCCTTCTCGTCCACTTCCTCCTCCTCATCTCTGTTATCACCACCCCCATTTATGAAATACTTCTGATGTGCCAGATTTTGCAAGGTGTTTCCATGCACTGTATAATTTATTCCTTACAATAATCTTATGAGATAGGATTTACTACCATCCTCGATGTATAAATGAGGAAATTACAATCCAGAGAGAAAAATTATCTGTTCAAGGTCATGTGGCTATGGAGTTAAGGAATAATTTCTAAACCTGGGATATCTAATACCAAAGCCCCCTCTGAGCAATCACAATACTATGATTACAGGTATTACATGAATCAAAATTTAACATACATGTCCAGTGACCTCCAGGAGCTGTGTCTATGGCAGAGCCAGTGTTTAGAGAGCACCAGAAACACATTAGCAAAGAAGTTCATGCAGGTCAGCATAAGGAACAATCTTTGTGGAGCTGACCAGACTTGGGGTCAAGTTCTGGCTCCATAACACTTACTATCTGTATGAATTTGGAAAAGTCTCTTACCCTCTGTGTGTCTCAATTTCCTTATCTATAAAATGGAAATAACGCCACTTCCTTGCAATTTGTTGAGGATTAATTGAGATAAAGTATGCAAAAATACATGTTTTTAATGATCAGCTACTAATAACCTCTAACAAACAAAAGCAATCATTTATTCATTTATTTTAAAAAGGACAATTAGAAGCATGGAAAACAAAAGCCAGAGATGGGGAAAAAAACCTTAATGGCCAAGAGTACAGTGTCTATAGGAATTCTCTGTCCTTCTTGCTTTAGAGGTTCAGGGTCAGTGACTCACTCAATTACTTGCTGCCAGGGCACGGGGAGATTTCCAGCAGTGCTCAGCTGAGTATCAAGGCAAGAGAAAGGTGCCAGCAGTCAGATAAGGTTGCTCTGACCTTTTAAGTGGCAGCATTCTTACCACTGTATTGATTGTCACTTTGTCTTAGGTCCTTAAGTCATGTGCTAGATAACTCTCTCCTTGTCTCATGCTTTATGGCTTTGATCCTCCGTGGAAGGAAGGAAAGAAGGAAGGAAGGAAAGAAGGAAGGAAAATAGCTCTGAATATTTATCCTTGCTTCTGTTCCTGCAAATCTTTAGGAAGACAATCAAGGGGTTGGATGAATGATCCCAAAAGGACCTAGTGTCCCTATTTTGGTCTGATGAAGGGGGATAATGTTTATTGGCACTAGTAATGGCCCCATGGAAGGATCCTAATCACTTAACTTCATTAAAATCTCACCACCAGTTCTATTCCATCCTGGGGCTACTAATGAAAGAGAAGAGTCATTTGCAAATCTGAGCCAATGTGAAGTAGCCTGGTTCCCATTGGAGAAGATGCAAGTGCCTTTTGTCAGCTTGGTGGTCTTACAGAAAACCCAGTCTCATAAGTAAAGTGTCTGTAATTCAGCATCAATTACTCTATGGTGTTCCACTGCACCAGACAGCTGCAAAAAACGTCCTGCATTTGGTAAATTACCCGTCTCCCTACAAAGAGTCTCACTAAAGGAATTTCACTACATTTTCCATATGCTGTCTCTGTCTTTTGTTTTTTTCCTAAGAGATGATTTCAAAATTCGACTACTCCTTTCTCATGTAACCTTGAGGACTCCAGTCAGTGCCCAAGGAAGGAAGAAAGTTAAAAGCTTGTGGTTCATGGCCTTTGCACCTAAACAAGTGTCCCAGTGACTGGGATGGGGATGGAGTGGGTGTATTTACCTAAGTCCCTGGCCTATGAGCAGCCCATAGAGCATGTGAAAACGTCAAACTTTGATTTCCTTAGATTAGGGTTCTTTCTGAAATACAGGATCGCAATTTTAGCCTCACTAGGCAAATGAAACAAACATGAAATGTGATGTTTATTTGTCTGGGTTGTTTTTTTTCTTCAAGATGTTGAGAATTCCTTTTTCCTCTAAACCTGACTGGCTTCCACAAAAGGTCAGCAATATATGGGAGCCACAACAAAGGAAAAGATGCAAAGGAAAAAAAAAAAGGTACAAAAAGGATCAGGCCCAGTTTAGCTAGCGAATCCAGTAAGAAATGCATGCTATCAGGATTAAGAGACGCTGGCAGAGTTCCAGACTCACTATTTTAATGCTGTGAGACCTCAGACCAGATAGATTCTAAAATCTTTTATACTCAAGTTTTTTATCTGTAAAATGGGGGAAATTATGCTTGCCTCACAGAGTTGGGAGGATAAAATGAGATGCACTTTGTGAAATGTACTTTGTAAATGCTAACATGCTTTACAAATATAAGTTATTTTTGGTGAAAATGAAATATTAGACCAAAGCTTTGTTTGCTACATTCCTTTCACTTCTGCTGATCCCAGATGCTTAGGGTAAATCTCTTGGCCCCAAAGTCAAATGTCAGAAAAGGTCCCCATTGTGCTTTGTGAATTGCAAAATAATTCCTCCTTCAAGTAAAAGAGGCCCGTTCTTTTCTTTCTCCCTCTCTCTCTCTTCATGAAGGTCAGTAATAACTCAAATTACTAGGTGTATGAAGCTTTTTCAGTTTAAAAATCTGCTTTCTATATGCTTCCTAACTTGTGCCTCACAAGACTTGGGGGATGCTTCTATATGGGTATATGCCCACTGAATGCACAAGATATGCTAATAGTCTGGGTTCTTCAGAGAAACAGAATCAGTAAGGGATAGACATACACACACACAAATATTTCTAGCAGTGCTCAGCTGAGTACTAAGGCAAGAGAAAGGTGACAACAGTCAGTTACGGTTGCTCTGACACTTAGGTGACAGCATTCTTTATCAGTATATTGATTGTCTTAGGCCCTTAAGTCATGAGCTAGACAACAACTCTCTCTCTCTCTCTCTCTCTTTCTCTCTCTCTCTCTAAATATATATATATATATACGTGTGTGTGTGTGTGTGTGTGTGTGTTTATATGTACACAATATATACATTTATTATATACAGGAATATCTCATTTTATTATACTTTAATTCATTGCACTTCACAGATATTATAGGCTTTACAAATTGAAGGTTTGTGGCAGCCCTGTATTGAGCAAGTCTAAATTAGTGCCATTTCTCCAACAGCATGTTCTCACTTCATATCTCTGTGTCACATTTTGGTTATGATCATAATATTTCAATCTTATTACTATACCTGTTATCTGTGTTCAGTCATCTTTAGTATTACTGTTGTAATTGTTTTGGGACATCATAAAGTACATCCATAGAAGACAGTGAATTTAATCAATAAATGTTGATTGTATCAATAAATGCTCCACCAACCAGCTGTTCCCCTGTTCCTCTCCCTCTCCTTGGGCCTCTATATTCTTTGAGAGATAACAATACTGAATTAAGCCAATTAATAATCCTACAATAACTTCTAAGTGTTCAAGCAAAAGGAAAATTTGCACATCTCCCATTTATGACAAAAGCTAGAAATGATTAAACTTTATGAGAAAGCCATATCAAAAGTCAAGATAGGTTGAAAGCTAGGTCTCTCGCACCAAACACTCAGCCAAGTGGTGAATGCAAAGGAAAAGTTCTTGAAGAAAATTAAGTCAAAAGTTCTACTCCAGTGAACATATGAGTGATAAGAAAGTGAAATAGCCTTTTTGTAATAGGAAGAAAATTTTAGTGGCTTGAATAGATCGAATCAGCTGCAATATTCCCTTAAGCCAAAGCCTAATCCATTGTAACTCTTTTCTTAGTTTCATGAAATTTGAGAATGGTGAGGAAGCTGCAGAAGAAAAATTGGAAGCTAGCAGAGGTTGGTTCATGAGGTTTAAGGAAAGAAGCTATCTCCATGAGTGCAAGGTGAAGCAGCAAGTGCTGATGGAGAAGCTGCAGCAAGTTATCTAGAAGATGTACCTAAGAGCATTGATGAATCTACACTAAATAGCATATTTTCAATGTAGACAAAACAGCCTTCTCTTAGAAGAAGATAGACTTTCATAACTAGAGAAGAAAAGTCAGTGCCTGGATTCTAAGTGTCAAAGGAAAGACTGATGCTCAGGGATTAATGCAGCTGTTGACTTGAAGTTGAAGCCAATGCTCATTTACTATTCAAAAATTCCTAGGGCCAAAAGAATAAAAATTCTTAGGGCCCTTAATAATTATAGCAAATCTACTCTGCCCATGCTCTCTATAAGTGGAGCAATGAAGCCTGAAGGATGGCACATCAGTTTACAGGATGGCTTATGGAATATTTTAAGTCTATTGTTGAGATCCACTGCTCAGTAAAGAAGATTCCTTTCAAAATATTACTGATTATTGATGATGTATAATATCTAGACAACCATGAGATCTTACAGACATGTTCAAGGAGATAAATTTTGTTTTCAGTATACAACATCTATTTTGTAGGCTGTGGATCAAGAAGTCATTTTGACAATCAAATCTTATTATTTAAGAAATAAATTTTATAAGACTATAGCTGCCATCAATAGTGATTTCTTTGATGGATCTGGGCAAAGTATATCAAAAACCTTCTGGAAAGTCTTCACCATTCAAGATGCCTTTAAAAACATTAGTGATGAGGTCAAAACACCAACTTTAACAGAAGTTTGGAAGAAGTTGATTCCAACCCTCATGGATAACTTTGAGCAGTTTAAGACTTCAGTGGAGGAAGTAACTGAAGATGTGATGCAAATAGCAAGAAAACTAGAATTAGAAATGGAGACTAAAGATGGGAATAAATTTCTGCACTCTTGAGCTCAAACTTGAACAGATGAGGACTTGCTTCATAAGGATGAATGAAGAAAGTTTCTTGAGATGGAAGTTACTCTCAGCGAAGATGCTATGAATATTGTTGAAATGACTACAAAGGACTCAGAATAGTTATAAACTTAGTTGATAGAGTAATGGAAGATTTTGGGAGGACTGTCTTCAATTTTCAAAGTTCTCTGGTTAAAATGTTGTCAAATGCTTGCATTAATGTACACAGCTATGATTTAATTTAAAAATGGTGTCAAATGGCATCACATGCTACAAAGAAATTTTTTCTGAAAGGAAGAGTCAATCAATACAGCAAGCTTCCTTGTTGCCTAATTTTAAGAAATTGCCACAACCATCCCAGTCATTAGCAACTGCCATGCTGATCAGATAGCAACATCAACACTGAGGCCACAGTACCAGCAAAAAGGTTATGACTTGCTGAAGGCTTAGATGATTGTTAGTATTTTTTAGCAATAAAGTATTTTTAAATTAAGGTATTTTTTTTTAGACATAATTCTATTGCACACATACTAGACTACATATAGTGTAAACATAACTTTTATATGCACTAGAAAATCAAAACATTCATGTGACTCATTTTATTGCAATATTTGCTTTATTGTGGTGGTCTGGAAGAGAACCTGCAATATCTCTGAGGTACACTTCCATATAATTATGTATTATATTATATGCATATAACAATATGTTTATAATCTAATATATAATATGTTATTTAATACTATTCTATAATATGTACAATGTAATATTTCATATGTTATATACATAAATAGCTCCAGTAGGAGACATATATTACATATAATATATGATGTTATACAGGGTGGTCATAAAGTTTATGTATTTTAAAATAGTTTGCTATATATTATATACACATATATCTCCAAAAGTAATATTTATATATTACATACATAACGATCTAATATCGCATACAAATGCATTATATTATCTAATATATACATTATATTAGGTACATAATGTATTACTTATTACATATATAATATATTACATATAATATATACATGAGATATATATACCTATAAATGATATACAGTATAGAAATTGTATAATATATAGATATTATACATATCTTTTATTGGTTCTGTCTACTGGTTCTATATACACACTTATATATGGAGAGAGAGAAGGGAGAAAGATTTATTATAAGGAATTGGCACACACAATTATGGAGGCTGAAAAGTCCAGAATCTGCAGTTGGCAAGCTGGAGACCCAGAAGAACTGAGGGTGGAGTCCAGTCCAAGTTTGAAGACTGGAGAACTAGAAGATCTGATGATGTAAGTTCCAGTCTGAAGGTAAAAGACAACTATTGGCTAAGCTCAAAAATAGGTAGAGAGAGTGAATTCTCTTTTAGCCTTTTGTCCTATTCAGGCCTTCAATAGATTGAATGAGGCCCACTTATTTTGAGAAGGACAATCTTTTTTCCTCAACCTACAAATTCAGATGTTAATCACATCCAGAAGTGCCCTTATAGACATGGACAGAATAATGTTTAACTAAATATCTGTACACCCCCTAGCCCAGTGAAGTTGATACATAAAATTAACCATCACACACCCTGAGGCTCAGAGTCACGCAGCCTTTAAGTGGTAGATCCAGGACCTGAATGCAAATTTTCTTACCACAAATCTCCATCTTTCCAGTACTATCACCCATACTGTACTGCCTCCCTATGATCACACTTAGTTTGTTGATCAGAGTGGGCTCAGGTGAGAGAGTACAAAATGGTTTGCATAAATCAGTCCTGTATATTAGGAAAACCTGCCATTCTGAGCTAGCATCATTTGCATAGCTTGATAGTTACTCTAGAGCAGTAGTTCTCAACCTTCCTAATGTTGCGACCCTTTAATACAGTTGCTTATGTTGTGGTAGCCCCCAACCATAAAATTATTTTCGTTGCTAGTAGCAAAGGGTCACAGCATTAGGAAGGTTGAGAACCACCACCCCAGAACCACACTAAAGGGTGAGCACAAACTCTCCTCTTAGGGAACTCACATATATTATACAAGATGAAGTTCTAGCCTACCAGGGTCTCCCTAAAACTGTGGTTGGAGATTGTGGTTGTTAGTGGTGGTGATAGTCATCATAGGGCTGGAGAAAGAGCTTTATCAATCAATCCAAGAACCTTCCTGGAGGAGGTGGCCCCTGACATTTAAGGAGAGTAGTTGGAGTGACAAGTACTCTATAATTCAGGATAACTAGAATTCAAAGAAATGGACTGGGAATGGAGGCAAAAGAATGTGTTCACCTTTTACATTGCCTACAGATTTTTCTATTCTACTCTACTTGTAATATAAACTTTAAACAAAACCAATAACTATAAGCTGATAGTTACACCATGTGCTCTTACACAATGTGCTTGCAAAGCACTCGGATTTCTGTTACTTAAAAAAAAAAAAATCCAATTCTCATAGCAGTTTTGTCAATTAATATCTTCATCTGGATTTCCCAGAAAGTAAAAACTGAGATAAAGGCAGATGAAATACTAATTTATTAGGGTGTGCATCTCCACACAGTAGGAGTGAGGGAAAAGAAGAGCTAAGCAGGGGAAAGGAAAGCACCAATGTATGTAGGCATCAGTGAGCTGGTTGCTGCAAAATGTGACTGAGTGCTTGACTTCATGGTGTGGCTCTCTGAGAAACTGTATAAATTATAGCTCAGAGCAGTCTACCTAGGAGAAAATATGAAAAATAATTTATCCATCGATTCCCTTCTCCCATTAGTCAAAGGTTGGCTCCTTGGAGGCCATCACACTTTTGGGTGTCAAATGGGAGGGTGCCAAACAGGAGCCTACAGTGTGCTAAGCCTTGGGGAAAATAGGAAAACTCTGTGACAAGAGACAAAAAAGTTCTAGGAGCAGGCACAAGCTGAGGTACTGAAAGATTGTATCTCCTTGAAGTTAGTCAAAGCTCAAGTACATGGGTTAACACAGTGATGACTGAAACTACAGACAAGAGACAAGATGGTAACCATATGCAACCTCTGAAGAATTAAAAGCAAAACAGTTAGTAAAATAAGCTCTAGTACCCATTGCTATCTATAATTCCAAACCATAATTGATATTCATGCCCTCCCTCTCCCTCTATTCTATCTAGTTTTTTCTTAAACTTGGCCAGCATTTCACTTGGTCTATATTGTTGCCAGTGGGGTGACACACAATTCCATCCTTCAGAAGTCTGAAATCTTGTAAAGTTATAGCTACTGCCCATTTGCCATTATTACTTGTGACAGAAGCACTAGAGATTTCCTGGTAAAATCTCTTGTGTTTCTAACATATTCCTCCTACCACCACTATCTCCTGCCTCCATCTTGTAGAATCAACTCTAATTCCTCATGGTAAACAAACTTGATTATAGTTCAAGTTCTGAAATTATATTTTTTGTCTGCTGGTCCATTGGCATGAAGACCTCAAAGTAAGTAAGTGGCATTAACAGTTTCATGTTCACTGTAGCCCTTACTGTGCTCTTGAATGGACACATACCTCACTGTTGTTTGATAGGTAGGACCTTTAGCCTAGGAGCACGTAAGACTGCAGGGTGGATCACTGAGAGTGAAAGTGAGAGGACCAAGCTTGTCTCCACCTCTTGGTTCCTGGATCCATGTGTCCAACTATTGGGTCACAGAGCACTATATAGTGGTCTTTGGTTCAATACGTACACCACATTCTAGAGAAGAGTGCTCCAAACTTTTAATTATCATTCCCAAGCTAGAATTTTAGATGAGGCTTTAACAGGTTATTCCCCCAATCTACTAGAGTAGCATTTTTCCAGGAGGTAATGATAAGGTACATGGAGCTCATGGTCATGTGCACATTGTTACATCTCCTTTGTTGCAAAAATAAGTCTTTTGGTCTTACATGATGGGTTGTAAGAGTAGGAGACCCATCTTACATGATGGGTTGTATGGGTTAATATGTTGGTAAGCTAGGCATGTCTGAACTCTCAGTGCTGATGTTTAGAAGAAATTGACCTATAATAATGAATTTCTGCCCCTTTGGAGTGGAAATAGTCCAGTGTAATTGACCCAGAACTGAATGCCTGGCTAATCTCTTTGAGGAATAGCACCATATCAAGGGATCCATGCAGTGGCAGCCTATAGATCAGTTTTGGTGAGTGGAAGCCCATGACCTCTCTCCCTGCCACCATGTTCACTTTGTTAATGTGCTCATTGCACCAGGGCTGGAAAAGCAGAAGAGAGGACTGCAGGCAATTACAGGATTCAGCACCTGTTTACCTGATTGTGGTGGTGAATGCTTTCTGGAGGATATTAACTTGAACACAAAAATATGCACACTTTATTCCATTCTTTAGGCTGTTGTCTCACAGTTTTCCAATCTTACTTCCTTTCAACCCCAGAATAATCATTTAAGTCATTTACCAATGCCAAGGTGTCTGTGTATATGTGTGTATGTGAAGCTAGATAGATAAATAATTGATATATAGATGATAGTTAGAATGATTGATTGAGAGAGAGATAGAATGATAGATAGAGAGAGAGAGAGAATTTCAGGCCACTTTCCCCTCCATTCAAATGGATGAGCAAGTGTACTGCCCCTAGGTTTGTCCTCTGGGATAATTTCCCCTCCCCATCACAATTAGGGCCATCCATGATGGGTCTATACTGTGGCGGCAGTTCATTTTCAGCTAACACCAACGTACTGTGTTGAGTCATCTGTGAATCTGGCCTGAAATTTTTCCTCCTTCATCAGTTGGTCACCAGGAAACCTCTGTGAGGCCAGAGGTTTGGGCTGAGGGAGAGACATCAGTGCATTATCATTTAATGACATGGGACTCTAGATCACAAATCCATGTGTTTTATTCATGCCTTTTGAGCTTTGGCCTGATTCCAAAAATATAATTTCTATTAGACAGTTGATTGTTGCTGTTCACTCAACCTTATGACTTGGTAGATCTGATAATTTACAACTCATGATGGGTATCTCAAGTCACATAGTCACTTGTATCCCAGGGTCAGGCATCTAGTTTCTGCTAGGAGCCCAGTAGCACACCAAGAGCTGTTTTTCAAATGGAAAGTAGTTCTCTGTCCTAGAAGTTATAGCCTTTTCCCAGAACCTTAGGAGTAACTTTATTCACCAAGGCTGTCTCAAACATAGGATATACTGAGTCATTTTATCCCAGTGGCAGGTAGGTTATTCTGCCACTGGGGCTACTGCAGCAATCTCTCTTGTTCTTGGCCCTGTTTGAAACAGGCAGCCTTCTGAGTCATTCAAAATTTTGATCAGAGCAGTGTTCCCTAGTGTGATAAATTTTACCTTAAAATCCAACATCTACCAGCATTATGCATTTTTCTTAATGGCAGGAGGTACTAAGTGCAACTTGACCTTTACCTTAGAGGTAATGTGGTGGTGTGCCCTAAATCACTGGTCTCCTAAAATTTCACCAATATATCAAACCTCTGAATTTCTCTATGGTTTATATCTCTCCCCATAATGTGCAGGTGTCTTCTGAGGGCATCTGTAGTACTTGCCACTTTCTGTTAGCAAGTTATTGTTAATAGTGGATCACAAGAGGAGCTGAGGAATTCTAAGATGGTCAAGCTCCTTATGGACTATATTGGGGATGAAATGTTAACATAGTCCTGGAGCTTTTGGTTCTTATTGATGTGGATTGTAAAATGTACATCTACCAGCTAAGTAGCTACATATCAAGTGCCAGAGGCTATTAATTTGTCTCAATAAAGACAAGCAGCACAACTATGATTGGAACCACCACTTCACTGGGTGTATGATACTCCAGCAGGAAATGCCTTAATTTATCTGTTTTTTTTTTTTTTTTTTTTCTGCAGGAACCAACAAGTTAAATGAAGATACAATGATACAATAAGATCTTATATTCTTTAGGTCTTTGATGGTAGTTCTAACCTCTGAGATTTCTCCTGGACTCTGCTTCTGAATACTATTTTGGTCAGTACAGAAAGTGGAGAGCTGGGCTCAGTGCCCATTGCTCAGTGGTTAGGGTGCTGGCCACATACACTGGGGCTGGCAGGTGCAAACTTGGCCTGGGCCTGCTAAACAAAAATTACAACTACAACAAAAAAATAGCTGGGTGTTGTGGCAGGCACCTATAGTCCCAGCTATGTGGGAGGCTGAGGCAAGAGAATCGCTTAAGCCCAAGAGTTTGAGGTTGCTGTGAGTTGTGACGCCACGGCACTCTATCCAGGGCAACAACTTGAGACTCTGTCTCAAAAGAAACAAACAAGAAAGGAAGGAAGGAAGGAAGGAAGGAAGGAAGGAAGGAAGGAAGGAAGGAAGGAAGGAGCTGGTCAATTTCAGAAGCTTTCACATTACTAGCAAAGTGACCCTTACTTCATAGGTCAGAAGTGAAGTAAGGGTTATTTATCCCAATTACATTTATCCTAATGACACATTTGGAGACCAGGAATATAATGGTAGAACGTGTCTGCAGACCCAGTAGACCCCCTGTGAGATTGACTGGGGTCAGGATTCTATTTATCACCTAACCTCCATAAACTCCTTCTCTAACTTTAGGATTGTGATGACATTTCAGGTCCTGCGGTCAAAACTCATATTAAACACTGTCGGAAGTCACATTAATCAGTTCTTGAAAAGTCAGGGTTTTCCCCTGACTATATACTGGCAAATGGCCACATGCCCCTGTTGGGGAAGAGCTGAGGGATATTTACCAGTTATACTTGCTGTTGTGTTGTGGGGTCCTTCCTGGAGGAAATTCTGTCTTCTTTTTAATCAGTGGGTTCTGAGTCTGTGTACTGCCTTAGAATGAGGAAGTAAATGAGGGATCATGGTTTTCCATTGTGATGGCTGAATTGCTTTTCTTTTTTTACACATAAGTAATGAAACACCATAAATGACTCCAGAAGCACCACGCGATGTGCTGGAGCCAGCTCACATCAGTTCACAAGAACTGAGTGTGCATTTCTCCTCCCAACTCCATATTTAGCGAAATCAGATTGGTAGCTTGAAAATGGGAGTATTTACACTACAGAAATTGGCAAATGCTACCAATGAGGTTTGTCTGGGATTTTTAGAGGCTGGTTGTCAAATATTTACCAGAATATCACCACTATTGCCACAGATCCCAGGTGTTCAAAGCACCCTGATTCCAATTCTGACCTTGCTGCTCATTACAGTGATTACATCCACTATGCCTCTGACATTTCAGTGCAGCCCGTACCTTCCTTTAACTTAATCTTATCAAACTCTACTATCCCTAGCTTAATTTCCACCATGCTCCACCATTCCTTAAACAGTCATATACCCAATTGGGGGGAGGTTAGGGATGGTTTATTTTCACATGTTCTTGACACCACCAGCTCATTGGTTTGTGAATCTTACTCCTATCAAACTCATTGCTATTAGGAATCTCAGTTATATGGCAGCATCTTTCACTAGCAATTTCAGCTTGACACAAAAAAAGCTTCCCACTAAACTTCTCAAAGATGTCAGTGCCTCCCTCATCCAAGTGAGAAGGGAGGCATCCTGGAAGATGGGTCAGGTGGTGGATTCTCAGGTTTCAAGAAGTGCCTCCATTGTAATATTTCTGCTGTCTTGAGCCTTGTGATCTCTTCTTCAAAGAAGTTCCAAAATCTCCACATAATTTACTATAGCCCCTTATCATGTCCAAGTTTCAAGGAGTCATCCCAAGAGTTTATGAGGACAAGTTATAGGTGTCCTTGCCAGAATATAGGCAAGATCCTTCATATCAAAAAATATTTCCTGTGTTATCTCTATCCTTCTATTTTGACTCCTCTTCCCACACAGATCCATTTCTACACATTTCCTGGTTCCTGCCAATTCATATTAGCAAGGTTCTGCAATTCCTTCAACACATAAGCTATTTCTTCCCAGACCAGGGACTGTACTTCCTTGCTTGAGCCATTCTGAGATCGGAGCTTGGTTTTTTTCCTGGAGGCATTGAGGGATAGCAGAAGATTTTAAAGAGAACAGACATCATCTCACAAGGCTTCTGCCTCAGGTAAAGTAATACATGGTCTCCAGGCAAAAGCTAAATGCTGACTCCTGGCAAGGGAGATGGAACTGCTTTTGCCAACTTGCAGGGTTCAGGGGAATCTAAAGATTCAAGATTCTCAGATGTGTCCACCCAAATGTCCCATTCTTGGTTTCACAAGCCCTCTTTTCCTGTTTAGCCTTGACTCAAACATAAAAGACCGGGGGCTGCACACACATTCTTCTTGGCAGTCCCAGCACCCTTACAATTGGGTCCTGGGCTCCATTTCCAATGCTGTGTGTCCGTTAGCTTCAGGAGATAAGAGTCTCCTTCAAGTTGCCATCATGATTTTCACATAGTGCCTGGAGTCAACATTTAGCTTTCCTAAGGCTAGCAATGCATTTAATAAAATCTAGCTTGTTTCATATAATTAACAATGCTCCATACTTTTCAAGCACCACAACCATTGCATACTTCAACAGTTCATTCCTACACTTTGTCCCAATTAACATGCATTAGGAGTTTAGTATTTTTATAACACTGTATGCTGTGGATTAATACTATCCTCTTCACTAATAGCATGAGTTCCATATTGCCCTTAGACTCTGGATAATTAATCTTTGAAATCCCACGTCAAGAGTTTACTTCCCAGGGCTGCTCTTAATACCAACTGCCTTATCCCGAGTTCTCCAGAGAACAGAGACTGGCAAAAGACTTATGTGCTTCTAATTTATTCAGGAGTGTCTTCCGAGGGAGAAAGAATGAGATCAAGAAGGTGAAACAGGGAAGAAATGGAGAGTCACCGTGAGGATGTGTTACCAACTAGCAGCTGCTAAGTGGGATGAGTACTTGACTTCACAGGATAGTCCTCCAAGAAGTTATATAAACTGAATCCCTGCAAAATTCACCCAGGGAGCGAGCAGGGGAAGAATTTATTCATGAGTCCCAATTACTTAGCAGTCAAAACTTTACCCCATGCTGCATTAACTCCCCTGCATTTTGGAGTTGCACATCTGTGGGTGCTAAGCAGGGGCCAGAGAAGTTCCATGCTTCATTGTCAAAAGACAAGCCTTGAGGTAGGAGACAGGAGTGGTGCAACAAGGGCATGAGATGAAGCCCTGTCAGGTGTGCCCGTGGAAGTGAGCTGGAGCCCGCCTAAGGCAGGAAGCTTCAGTGGCCAGTGAGACATGAGGCCCTGAAGTGAGGCAGAAGAGTATCTGTTCCAAGTAAGCGGATTGGACTGTAAGCTCCTAGAGGGCAGGGACAATATGTTAGTACATGCCCATCTCAGAATCCCTAACATGATTCTGGCACATAGTTATCAATAAATATTAATTAACATCAATTGAATGAATGGTGCAGGGGCTCAGAAACCAATACCCCAAAGGGTGGCACTTTGACAGGCTGAACCGAAGAAGCCTCAAGCTCTGTCCAACCTCACTCCTCCCTCCCAACCCTGCTCCTTTCTCTCAATCTTTTGATTCTCCTAAAGCACAGGATGAAGTTGTTTTCCCAAGTTTCCTTATTTGCCTAGAGTTTGAACCTGCCAAAGAAAGAAACAACTGCCTCTGGTTATTTCCCTGAGTTTTCATTAGCTAAACTCACACACCTGGACATATTTTTGTCTTAAACCATTCTCTGCTCTGCAGGCCCAACAGACTTTGCCCCAGGCCATTGTATATTCTTCAAATTCATTAAATTTCCCTGAAAATCATTTACTTTCCCCCTAATTCATCCACACTTTCCCATCTCCCTCTCCCCTGTGAAGAAGGGCATATACCCCGTATGTACCTCACTGCATGGTAGGGTCATCACTCTGTGATTTTTCCCTGTGTACATGAATAAATTTGCATGCCACGTCTATTAATTTGCCTTTGTTGATTGATTTTATGATGACATTGCAGAGAGCAAAGAGTTAGGTTTTCCTTTGCTCCCCTCAGTAGCATTATGTTTTCCACCATTACAGAGGCAGAAACCAAGGCTCAGAGGGGATCACTGACTTTTCCAAAACCAACAGATTTAGCGAGCAGAGGAGTGGCGCATCAGCCCAGATGTTCTGTTGGCCATGCTGAAGGTAGTCAACTCTCAGTTAACCCTGCAGTGGCTATTCCCTGGGAGAGTTAAAATTCTATTCTGCTCCTTCCAGAACTCAGTTTTTGCAAGATTAAAAAAAAAAAAAAAAAAAAAAAAAAAACACCGGAAGGTAAATTGTCAACCACATATTATTTCAGATAATATTTTCCAAGATCCAACTGTCCCAATCAAAGGACTGATAGCACCATAATGAATTTCAGCAGAGACTCTGTCAACCAATAATTTCCTGGGCTTACTGTGTTCATGTAACCTTTCAAACAGGGTAGTCTGCGGGGGTTGTTCCTGCAGGGCTGACTTTGACCCCTTCTGCCCTTCAGATGCTCCTCTCACCTCATTTTCCTCTCTGCATGATGATGACCAAACCACAGGTTCCTCCCTCTTCTTTCTTGCCCCCTGAGCATTAATCAACTTCAATCTTCCCCTTGACCTGGTGGGGGAGAAGCAGCACCTATTTCTTAATAAACTCAAACTGTCATTAAAGATGAAAGATGAGCCTGCACATTTTAGAGCATCACACATTTCTAGCTTGCCAAGTGCAGGAAAAGAAACAAGGAAGAAATCTGGAGGGGAGCACCCCCCTTCCCAGGACAGGTCCCTGCGGATGGTGCAGAAAAGTCAGCTGCCTTCTCCTCCATCTCCCCCTCCTTCCCCTGGATGCTCCCTCGGTGACATCACTGAGTCTGCAGTGGAGTGATGCTGTTTAGCTGTCTCTTTTCCAGCAAGACGATTTGGTGTGTGGTCTGCGGTGCCCACACATTCTCCTTTGCAATGAGTGGTGGGTGAATAGTGTTTTCCAAGTTGGATGTTGCAGTGCTGTAAGTAGAAACATATTTTTCCCAAGCCACAAGCACTTTTTCTGCTAGAGGATCGGCAGGTTCCTGTGTAGATGCCCAGCAGATTCCTGGGGAGCAGACTTGTAGTATTTTGCCCACTCACTGGCCCTCACCATTCATAGTAGAAGCTCATTTAGGTGAAAGGCTGCATTTGTGTAACTCCAGGCCCATTGGGGCATTATACTTTCCTGTGTGACCAGGTGGAGATATTTGGAATCACAGAAGTATTTAAATGCCTGGGATGCTGACTGCTTTCTCCACCTTCCCACCTCCAAAGCCCTTTGCTCAAGTAGCTGGTATTAATAATGACTGTTTACAGAGACATTCAAAAGGCAGGGAACGAGCTTAGCACCCATATCTTAGTGGTTAGGGTGCTAACCACACACACCGGGTGTCTTGCCAGCCACATAGACATTTTTTTTTGTTGTTGTTGCAGTTGTCATTGTAAAATTGTACAATTGTACAAATAAATAGCCAGGCATTGTGACAGGTGCCTGTAGTCTCAACTACTCGGAAAGCTGAGACAAGAGAAACACTTGAGTCCAAGAGTTTGAGGTTACTGTGAGCTGTGATGCCATATTGCCTTACTATGTCTACCGAGGGCAACATAGTGAGACTGTTTAAAAAAAAAAAAAAAGGCAGGGTACAGTGCTAAGCACTTCTGAGATAGTCTTCCATTTGGCCTTCATGAGAATCTACTTTATAGATTATTTGTATCAATCACAAGGAGAAGAAATTCAAAGCCCAGACAGGTCAAATGATTTGTATAAAATCGTGCAGTTAGTTAAGTGGCAATCAACTTGAATTCAGGTCTGTAGATTCTAAATCCTATTCTCTTTCCCCAACTACATTCCTACCTTTTAGGCAAATAAATAAAAAAGCAACTGTTTGCTAGGCATCTACTATGTGCCAGGCCCTGTGCTAGGAATCTTCCCACTCACCTAACGATCTTATTTTATAGAAGAGGAAACTGAAGTACCAACTTGTTAGCCCTGGAAGACTGGGATTTAAACCCTGCATGATTTAAGACTCTCCTTCCATCTTCCCTCTTTCCCCCACTCTCTCAATCTGCCTCTGTCTCTCTGTGTTTCTTTTCCAATTAATCATGTATTGATTTCACTAAGGTGAGAATCTTATCTTAGCATTCTAAAGACGTAATTTATGCTTTGTGCCTACCTGGATATCAGCACAGGGGAGGCAGCTGTTAATTCCCACCCCAAAATCACCCAGAGAAGTTCTTATCACTAATTCCTTTCAGTGCCTGGGAAACAGAAAAGAGACAGCTCTTTTCCAGCTACCTGGTGGGGAGAGATTCTGTCTCTCCAACTTGGCTCATGTTCCCTCTATGTGGGGAGCTGTGCCTGGCAAACTGTCTAGCCCAGCCCTTGCAGGGACACTTGAGAGCTGATGGCATCACATCAGCACTGGGCACTCTTCTGGCATTTTCTGGAAAGTGACTGAACAGGTAAACTCCCCAGGATCTCCACGTCCAGGCTTTTGTTTTTCCCTTTCTTCTTGTGTTTCTCTTCCTTCTTGTTTTGCAAAGAAAAGCCCCTGCTGGCCTTTTAAGCCCAAGAAAAACTTAACAAACACTAGCTGCAAACCACCTTGCTTTCTACCCTGCATCAAATAACCTCTCGCCTCGGGAGATTTGCCTTCCAATCCCTGCAAAGGAGCAGTGAGAGGAAGCAGGATATTGAGTCTCATTAAGTTTCTTTGCAGCCTCAGTCCTCCTTCCCAGAGGGGGATGTAATACTCTCTTCATAACACTCGGCCCCTCTCACAAGTTGGCAGCTCCTTTCTCTCAACTTATATTCTTAGCTAAGAATGTGTTCACAGGGATTTTTTAAAAGCCTCCCCAAATACCTGTTTACTGACTTTCTCAGAGTGCTTCTGAGATGCACAAGGATGTTGGCTCTGAAGTCAGCTTCCTCTTGCTAATGAGGCTGAGGCTCACTCAGGCCTTTCCCACCACTCAGCGCTGCCCCTCTCCCCTCCTCCTAGAAAGATACTTCTTCTCTGCTGAGCCCTGTCCCCACTGAAACTGGTGGTGGCTGCCTAGGCCTTGGCCTAGATGCCTCCCTGTGTCATCTGACCAAATCAGAACCCAGTGTGGTTCTCCACTCTTGGCTTCCATTTCAAAAGATCTTTGTCCAATCCTAAACGCATCTATAGCTCTGCCATTCCCTGGGTCTGGTACTGTCCTTTTAAGAAGGTAGAGAGAGAAAAACCTCGTTTCTAGTCATTATCTTAAACATTGTTTCGTTACTGAATTTTAATATTTTTAATTTTTTGAAGGCAAAAAAATGGAAACCTAGTAAACACATGTATATGAAAAAAAAAAAAAAAAAGAAGAAGAAGAAAGTAGAGAGATATTTTCTGGTGTAGGTGTCCTGAGTTCTGAGATTTATCTGTTTTCTTTCTTTTTTTTAATTTTAATTTTAATTTTTTTTTTATTGTTAAATCATAGCTGTGTACATTAGTGCAATCAAGAGGTACAATGTGCTGGTTTCATATACAATCTGAAATATTCTCATCAAACTGTTCAACGTAGCCTTCATGGCATTTTCTTAGTTATTGTATGTA
>CAUYPK010146560.1:0-12539 GCA_963574355.1 Loris lydekkerianus | reverse complement strand
GTTGGAATTGTAGAGAGGCTACCATAAGCACAGCATGGAAGTTGGGGAGATCTGAAGCAACTAAGTTAGGAGACTCTTGCAAGTGGCCGTAAAAGTGGAAGACACTATTCTTAGTAAAGCATCACAAGAATGGAGAAGCATGAATCCTATGTACTCAGTTTTGATATGAGGACAATTAATGACAATTAAGGTTATTGGGGGGGAGGGGAGGAAAAGCAAAAAGAGGGATGGAGAGAAGGGGGTGGGGCCTTGGTGTGTGTCACACTTTCTGGGGGCAAGACATGATTGCAAGAGGGACTTTACCTAACAATTGCAATCAGTGTAATCTGGCTTATTGTACCCTCAATGAATCCCCAACAATAAAAAAAATAAAATAAAAAAATAAAATAAAAGTACTATCAGGGGCAAAGCTAAAGCAACGTGCCTAGTATTCCAGGAATACTGGGAAATTGGGCTAAAGCCAGAGGAGAGGAAACACAGAAGCTTTTTGAAGGAAATATTAATACCAAAGGACATATGAAGAATGTTTTCAACCCCCCCCCCAATCATTTCCAGGTTTATCCGCATCATTCCTAAAACATGGAATCAAAGTATTGCACTTCGCCTGGAGCTCTTCGGCTGTGATATTTACTAGCTAGGAAAATTCATAAACACAGGAAAGAATCTTTAAGACCTCAAACCATTTAGAATGCACAATGTATTTTGTGGCTATTTTAAATGTTAATTTTCTATTTCTTTTTTTTTTCTATTAGAGAATAAAATTTTATAAGAAAAAGAAAAAAAAAATCAAATGCCCTGAAGTAGAATAATCAGAAAAGAAGAAGATGATGAAGTCCAAACAATTTAAGAGAAAAAAAGTAATTAGGTTTGATAACACAATAAAATTGGGATGAAGACAACAAGAAGCAGGGAGACCCATCTGAGACTATGAGAAGAAAAATATTTCAGTGAAATATATTTTGAGTTGAGTTTTGTAAACACTGAGTTTGAGGTACCTATAGAAAATTCTTAGGAAGTGACAATCTGAGCTTTCCTTCTTCTTTCTTCTGTAAAAAAGATAAAGAGGTAACATCTACAATTTCTGTTTGTTTTTGAGGATCAATATTGTCTTTTGTCAAAAGTAATTCAAAGAAATTAATAAAAATCTCAGAAAATTTTCTCCTCTCTCTTCCTTTAGTCATAGGTCATTTTGGACACGTGACTCTTAGCACTTGGCCATACCGCAGTGAGATTTACTTCTATGAATCACACAACCCCTTTTTTTATCTAAGCTAATCTCAAATATAAGTTAGCAAAGGTATATTTTGAGGGATAAAAGAATTTACTTTTTAGTCCAAAAACATATTCCTTACTAGTTCAGCTATTCCTTTATTACCATACTCTCTTTTTGTTGTTGCTGTTAGGAATTTAAAGCCAACATTTAAAATATCAATGTCTCCTGGGATAATGTAACTCATTAAGCTGCCATTAACCACTAATACTGTGTTCACAAGAGAGTTAGCCAGTGTAGTCAGAGGTAGGTTCCGAGGCTTCGGGACTAGGGGAATAAGTAGAGTTCTAATTAATCTGGATGGAGGAAAATTGTTTATCTGTTAGTAATGCATCTTAGTCAAAGGTAATGGAAAATCCTACTAATGATAGCTTAAACAACTCGAGGTTTATTGATTTCACATAGTAAGAAATCTAGAAGTAGACTGATTTCTACCTGCCAGGCTGCTGGCGTTGACTCAGTTGGTCAACAATTTCATCAAGGCTCATTCCTACATGCTCTTTGCTATTCTTTATGGGTTGGATTCTTATCCTTAAATTATTCCTCCAAGGTGCGAAGATGGTTGCCTCAGCTCCAGAAAGCATGGCCACAGTCAAGGATAGGAATCCAGGGGAAAGGAGAAAACTGAGATAGGAAGCTACAAGAGGCTCCAACTATATACACTTATTTGAAAAAAGAAAATATTTCCCAGAAAAAAAAAATCTTTAAAATTATCCTCTTACATTTTCACTGCCCAGAATCTGAGGCTATGCCTTACTTTATAAAATAAAGTACTTGCATAAAATCTGAGTCTATTAACAGGTAAATACGGATATGTGGAATCTCTATTGGGTAAAAATACTCATTTGAGTGTCTGTGTGCTCTGAAGGCAGTCTAAGAAAAAAAAATCCTCTTCATAGCTTTTTTCTTCATTTTGTTTTATTTACAAAAAGAAATGTATGCAGGTGTTGGGGCCAGGTAAGGTGGTGATTTTTCCACCTTGTAGACAAAGGATTCAAGTATGAAGAAGAACAGCTTTTACATTTTCCTATTAGGACAGATTTTCTAAAATTATATTTTCTCTCTCTCTGTGTATTTAAATTATTTATGATAGATAAGTTCCATAGCTGTGTATACTGTTCTGTTCTCTTTGAAGCAATGGAAGATTAATTGGCTGACCAAAATACAACATTTAAGGGGTAAGTGATAGATTTGGAAAAGTAGGGATGAATAATTCAAATGGAAAGTATACCTGGGAGCTTACTTATAATCACAGTCCAGCTCTTACTGAAAGATGCAACAGAGCCATCCTTCTATCTAATCCTGGCACTAACAGGTTGTTGAGGACAAGAAATATGAGTACTTTTTTAATATTGGCCTTTTCCCTTATAATTAGCATGAGAAAGCAGGAATGGCAGGGCAGAGTAGGATGTACTACTTGATATTCCTTCATTCTTTTATACTCTGAAAGAATCATGACAACTAACAGCTGCATTCCAAGCCACAAAGCCCATGTCAATGTGTCTCGTGTCTGAGACTGATATTTGGACTCTTCATCTACATTATTTTTTGTTTCTGAGACATTTGTCAGCTATAGCTATGCTTAGAGGAAAACACATAGCTTTATAAGTATGGTATATTAATAAAGAAAACTTTGGAGCTTAGAAAAATAACTGCAAAATAAATCCAAAGAAATTAGATTTAAGAGATAACATGAATAAAATGATAAATTAATAAAATAGGATATAAATCCATAATAAAGAAAACACAAAGTGTCCATAGTCAGTTCTTTGAAAATATATTAAAATTTGCAGATCACTCTTTCTCTGAACCAAAAAAAAATGTTTCTGTATTGGTAGAAGAACAGTAGAGATTCATCAGATTCAATATAGTTTTTTGTTTTTTTTGATATCAGGGGCATGAGAATCTTAGTAATTCTCTATATTCCATTTATGGCACAGGGAACAAAGTAGGACCATACTAGTCAACAGTTGACTTTTGTTCCTGGTCTCTCAGTTTCCCTTCTCTTTCTGAACTGCCTCTGATTTTCATTGCCAAATCATTTCTGGACATAATAGAGTCTAGCCTAATGGGTCTTTTGGATGTCTGCTCTTTACCTTTCATGGTCAGGGTGTTGCACTTGACTCAGATGAACATGTTAGTTACTTCATTGGAAAACAATGGCAACTGGGCAGAATGAGCACCTGCTCTATTCAGACTCAATTCTCCTCATGACTGTGGTATTTGGGTTGTTAATATTTGAATGCAAACAAAGGAAAGTGTTTAGGCTCCTAAAGGAAGTTGGAGTGATAGTCATTAACTAAAGGGTGGAAGTTGAGAGAAAAGAAAAACAAAATAATTATGACAGAGGTTTTTGTGTGCGCTTCATGTGTGTAGACATCAGAAGAAAGAAACTGAAATGCACTTTGCTCTTAAAGAGCAAGACCACTTAATGCCATATTCATTATTGCTTTGAAAAATACCCCTGACTCATACAGCTTTATGAAATGACTGATGCAGTTGAAGATTAACCATCCTTTTGAAAAATTCCTTGTGAGTGCAGTTTGCAAATAATGAATGAATTTCCAGAGACAGCCACACTTGCCCCTTTAGGGTCAGCTAGCTGTGCTCAAATTTCTAACCTGCTTGGGCCTGTTAGAAGTAAGAAGGTGGCATGATAAAAACTGAGCTAAAATTCCAGTTATAAAGGGAGATTATCAACAATATGACCTGAGGTAGAACAAGGAAAGGCTATAAAAAAGTTGAGGAAGGATCTTGCCTTAATCATCTTTGTATCATGTTGTAGAAACCACATGATTTGTTTTTATTTTAACTGAATTGAATTTAATTAAATTGGATTGAACTGGATGAGGTTCTGGATCATGAAAAACAGGCTAAAAGAAAAGTCAGACTTTTGAAAATACACCAAGTGTAAATTGAGCCTGGGGAAAAAGTGTTATGTGGGAAGGTAGTGACACATGCTGGGCCAGGACCAAATTGCCCCAGTGCAAAGACAGAAAAAACAATGGGAGAAGAATTGACAGGATGAAAGAGGAAGATAATACGCAGAGACACAAAAGTAGAAATAAATCAGACTATCCTGTTTTCTAGCCACAATGGCCCTGTCCATAGAGTTTGGGTAATATTATTATCTGCTTGCTTTTCTTGCTCTTTTTGCAATTATTGGTAAAATCATTAGTTAAAATAAATAATGTCTGAACTATACTAGGAGTCAGATGGTGCTTATGGTTGATATGTCATATCTCAATTAAACTTAACGAAATGCTCTTATTTATTTTTGGCATCTCCATTTGAAAAATGAAAAAATTAAGTCTTAGACTGGACAAAATTTTTCGAAATGGTATATGTAGTTGGTGTGTTCTGAGAGAAGGAAAGAATAAATAATAAGTATATAAATGCACAAATTCACTCTCCAGTCAAGTTGATAGCCCTTGCCCACATTTTTGGCTTTTAGGAAAGATAAAAGTGAAACACTCTGACAAAAACTTAAGTTTTTTTTTTTAATTCTAGGTTCTTATTAGGGTATCACCAATGTGCTCTCTTTTGTTCATTTTCTCTCAATATTCTTTGCACAATCTATTGCTAATTTTATAATGACACAGACACATATATCCCTCATGTTCTGTTTTTAAAAGTATATAAAATAGATTTTCTTTTGTACTTAAGAAATAGCTACTGTAAAAATGGTGCTTAAGTGATTCAAAGAATATTTATATGTGTGTGTTTTATATATGTGTGTGCACTTATATTACGTCCATTGTTCAGCTCCCATCAGTACTTTATCCATTAGCCAACCACATTTATCAGCACAACAAAATCTTTAGTAGCCTTAATCTAGTATTTCAAGGAATATGCCAACCTAACAAGCTCGTCTTGCACCTCTTTGTACAAAAGCTGCTTCTAATCTACCCTGGAGTCATACTACATGAGTTTGAATACTAACTACATCATCTGTCTCTGTGAATTTGGGGAAACAGCTTACCTTCTCCAAGCCTCAGTGTCCTCACCTGTAAAATGAAGATAGAAATAATATAGACCTCAGGCTTTCTTTGTGTGATGATTGTGTAAGTTATTATAAATAAATTGCTTAGAAAGGTACACAGTAACCGTGCTTTATAAATGTTAACTATTTTTTTTCTTTTATGATTTTCCCAACTGCATTGCCCTATGGAGTAATGTTGTTTCAACTATTCTCCAAGACTCTTGAAAAATACGTCTTTGGAGAAGAAGAGAGCAACAAAGTGAAACCAGTAAGAAAGGTTAAGCTCCCCCCATCCACTGACAGATTAGACATCTGATCCATCTTTTAGTTGTCACGGGAATTAGTCTTCACAGGGAATTAAAAATGTCCAATTTTCTGTGTGAGAGTAAATTCCCAAGTGCAGGAGGGAATCTTTAAAAAATTAAAGTCACATGGGTTCATTCCCCTTGGCATAACGCAAGATGACAACAATGCATGGGGAGGAGAGAAATTCCCTGAGACCCACGCCTGTACATTACATTCTTTTTGTTGTTGTTTCCTCTTGGGGAGAAAGTGTGGAATGCATAGCAACTCCCTGATCCAAAGAAGCTTTCTAGTATCATGTGATACAAAATGGTAATAGGAGTCTGGATAAATAAGTCAGAAGAAGATATTGGTCTTTTTGTTTAGAGTTGTGGAAGCTCTGCTCTCAACGACGGCCTGCAAAGCTCCTTCTGTCCCAGATAGAGGTCAGATCCATGAAGCTGGGGTAGGACAAAGAATGAAGCATGGCATTGGTGCTAATCTGATCAATTAGTTTGGGAAAGGGTGCCATCTGACTATGGAGCTGTCCAGCAGGAAATGAGTAAAAGCCCCACAGTGAAAACGATTTCTGTTAATCACCTGTTTTCATCATGCAGATCCCTCAGGGCAGCCGTGCTGGCATCAGAAAGACCTGTCACTGGCTAAACTGCTGCCTAATGTCCTTCCTGGGAGAAATCTGGGCTTCTGATTTACGTAAAGTATGAAAAACCATTAACTGCTCTGTTCCCTCATTAATTCAGTGTAGGACTCAGAGCTATGCTTTTTCCTGACATTTCCTCTTGTGTTGTCATTCCATCTTTGCCTACTCAACATGTGTATGCAGGTGTCGGTGACGTGTCATAAAATTGACCGCATTTGTAAATACAGAAAAAGAATGATGTGACCTTGGGTACGAGCCACATTTCTATTCATTACTTGCTTGAAAAAATAAAATAAAATAAATGCAAACAAGAATTACTCTTCATAAACTTGGTTTAATTCTTGCGAACAAGTTTGTGAGTCATTTTATGAATGGCTCCTGCTTCAAATTAGGGCTCCTGTTTCCGCTTCCAATGAGCCTTCAGTATTACATCTAATATTGTTTCCTCTCAGCAATTGAAATGTACATCCCTGCTGGGTTGGTAAGAATAGAATTTCTTTCCGGAATTCTTTCTTCTTTCTGAATTGCTTCATTTTACTTCCCCCAAAACTAAAATAAAGTAATTTGTACTTAAGACCAGACAAAATTAACCTCGTGTCTTGTTCTCCTTTCAGTGTGCAACCTGACTGCTTGGCAAAGAAGGCTGCTTTTATTCCTGGCCCTACTTCTTACCTCTCCTGGCCTCTTCTCCCCTCCTTAGGGAAGGAGCAAAAGGGCTACCATGTGTGCCAAAGGACCTCCCACAGCTTCAGAGTTCACCCTGGGAAGGTGGCTATGAATGAAGGGTCTAGCATCAGTGCTGTGCAGCCTGTGGCACTGTTAACCTGTGACTTTGTTCCTGGTCAAGTGTTTCACGGTCCAGCTTGCTACAAGGACCAGCAACTATGTAAGTTAGGCTTCTGCATGCTCAATAGAACTATCTCATCTTGTTTCTATGTCCTCGAGCATACCAATCACATAAAAAGCTTCTCCACACCTTTGTTTCCAAGCGAAAAGTTCCATCAAGATGACACAAATGATTTGCTACCAATCAACCCTCTTGAGTATGTTGCAGACGTTACTAATAAGCTAATGTTTTTTTCCTGCTGTGGCTGGGTACAGATAACAGAATCTATCACAACACAGTGTTGGGAAGCTAGTGCCACTTGCCCATAAATTTCTCTCTTCTATTCAGGGACAATTCATGACTACTCTGTGAATAGGATGGGAATACGGGGACTTCTTATTCACAGAGTTGAATAAAACTACAAATACAAAAAATAATAAA
Source organism: Loris lydekkerianus (assembly GCA_963574355.1). Classification (NCBI taxonomy): domain Eukaryota; kingdom Metazoa; phylum Chordata; class Mammalia; order Primates; family Lorisidae; genus Loris; species Loris lydekkerianus. The sequence continues at coordinate 5,077 of CAUYPK010146560.1, read as the reverse complement.
TGATAAAAATAAACATAAATTCAAATTATACTTCCGACAGGTTCAGTTTATATTCTCACTAGTAATTTAAAAGTCTATCAACCTCACTTATTTGCCCACACCAACAAAATCAGTTTAAGAAAAATCTCTTATAGTATTAAATGCAAAAAGGAACAGTATTATTTTAATTCCTACTAATAATGGGATAAAATTTTATTGTATCCTTATTTTCCCCTGACATTTTCTCTGGATGACTTGTTGGTTAATATCTATTAATGTAATTTCTCATTCGGGAGACTTAATCATTTCCTAGATAAGCTAAATTAAGACAAGGAAGATACTTCTTGATCTTTCTAGGATTCTCATACCCTATGTATTTATTCCTGAGACAACTGCATTTTGAAACACAAACAATCGTGTTATCCTACCAGCCTTTCTTTAATGCTTATCTTCCTTCCTTGATAGTCCGGAAAATCAATTAACCAATTAATGTGTGGGGAGAATAAAAAAAAAAAAAAAAAAAAAGATGATGCTTTTGTATGGTAGCCCTTCCAGTCACTTGGAAATGCATCTTAAATGTTTCAAAGAACATTAGCATGAGTCTGTGAATGATTATCCCTGGAGAGGGAGAAGAGTGGAAAAAGGAAGGAGAAAATGTGGATGCTCATGCCGGTTGTGTTGGGGTAGAGGAGGGGAGACAATTATTCCCTCAGTGTCTCTCCTATTCTACTTCAATTATGGCATTTCAGGGACTATAAAGAGGGAAGCAAAGCCAGATTTTTAATTTCAGACACAACCTATTTTCTGAAATGGCTAATATAAGTGCAATATAAGAAACGACAATTTTTCTTGAATCTGATTGAACAAGTAGAAAATAAAATGGATACATGTGGGTTTTCTTGGTAGGACCTACAGTATGGGGTGAGGGATAGAGCGTACATTTCATCAATCTTTTCTTCTTTATGGGGCTGTGGTCAAATCCTGGCAAAAAACTTGACTCCCTCCCAGAGAGATACTGAGTTAGAAGAAAATAAAAATAGATATGAAAAGCCACATTTATCCAGGGTTCATTATGTCCCAGACACTGGTAAACAATTTCTCCCCACACATTGTCTTACTGTATCCCATCTCAAGCTCATGAAGTTAGTGTAATTATTATGCTAAATTTATAGAAGAATAAATGGAGACTTAGGGATGGTGAGTAATTTACCCAATACCACATAACTATAATAGGCAAAGCTGGGATTTATAGTAAGGATATTTTAAATGATAGAACCCATGATACTAAACTCTGGACACATTTTTCAGTCTGGGTCCTGCCAGGGTAAGGTGGCTGCACCTTACCTTGGTCTTTTCCTAGTATATCAAATAAGCTTCCCCCACCTTTTGGGACTGTTTTGTTATTCATTTTTATCAGGGCTATCTATAAATAATATGAAAGGTCAGTATAAAATGAACAAGCAGGGCCTCACCTGGAGCTGGGGTCATCAATCTCCCCTTGCTACCAGAATGTCACCCCAAACCACAGCAGACAGGTGACCCCTAAGAAATTACAACATATGCATCAGGAAGTACTTGGTACATAGAAAAAGAGTGGGTAAAGCTACCTACTGAATGCACCATGACACTGCTGGGCGGGATTGGGGATGGTAGCCCTTTTGCTTTACCCAGCAATGCAGGTAGGATTCACAGATTCAACTTTTCTGCTCCTATACCTAGGTCTTGCCAAAGGCAAGGGTAATGTGAAATACAGGCCTCCTCCTCAACCAAAATGACCCAGAACCCAACTTGGCATGAGAAAGGGAGCAGTAGTGGGGTAGTAACTTGCAAGGGAAAGCTGGATGGAATCCAAGGCACCAGGGGGTAGGGAATAGATGATCAAAAGCCATCTCCCAGAAGATGGGGATCAGGAATCTGAGCAACTTAGACCTCCAAATCCCTAGTACGTCCTCCATGTCAGATCAGATTTTACTTAGAGAACATAAATTCAAAGGTAGAATTATTAAGAATTTCAAGATGCCAATTGCTAAAGTTTAAGTCTCAAGTGTGAATCCAGGAAAGAGAATACAATATACTCTGAGAAGGGCATCTTGTATGACCACACTGCCTGGTTACACACCAAGGAAGCAGACCCTGGATTTTATTCTCTAAATTTAATTAGGAAGGCAGTGAGGAAGGGTACTTTGTTTTAAAAGGTTGTGTAAATCTGGCACAGATCTGTTGCTTTGATTGCCATATAATGTAACACTTAAAAATCTGAGTTTAAATTCACAGAGACATGAGTCTGAATCATTCATACTAGATGATATGAGAAAAGATTGCATTCTCTCAAATTCTTTGTTTTCTCTGTTTAAAAAATGTGCTAAAGCAGGTTTAAAATTTTCAAGCAGGTTAAAAACATAATTTATATAAGATATTGAACACAGAACATGCCACATACTGTTGTAATTAATAAATCTCCTCAATTGTTATCACTGCTATATGTGATTTATTTATTTATTTATTTATTTGTTGGGATTCATTGAGGGTACAAGAAACCAGGTTACACTGATTGCATTTGTTAGGCAAAGTCCCTCTTGCAATCCTGTTTTGCCCCCAAGAGGTGTGGCATACACCAAGGCCCCACCCTCCTTCCCTCTCTCTGCTCTTTCTTTCCCCACACCTCCCTCCTTCTTTCTCTCTCTGCTCTCCTCTTCCCCCACCTCCACTGTGTCCTTAATTGTCATTAATTGTCCTCATATCAAAATTGAGTACATAGGATTCATGCTTCTCCATTCTTGTGATGCTTTACTAAGAATAATGTGTTCCACTTCCATCCAGGTTAATACAAAGGATGTAAAGTCTCCATTTTTTTAATGGCTGAATAGTATTCCACAGCATACATACACCACAGCTTGTTAAAAAAATTGGAAATTTAAGTAAAATTCTAGCCAGTAAAAAATTCTTTCCTCCTAGCAGGTGTATTACCTTAGAGACACATCTCAAAAGCCTGAGAAATCTAATTACCATAGTAAAAAAAAAATTTATTAACCAATAACTAAGTACCAGTCACTCTTCAAGTATGTTATGTTTATTATCCTATTCGGTTTCCATAGAACCTTTGAGTATTTTCAAGCCATTTCATAGATGGAGAAACTAAAGCTAAAGAAGGTTAAACAAATGCTCAGAATTTAATGCTGAGAGAGGTAAGATTAAATCTTTAGTCCGGCAACAAAGTCAATGTTCTTCATCTCATGTCATATTTTCTAGATTAATTTCTGACCCTGGTTGCACATCTAAAATGTTAAAAAAAAAAAAAAAAAAAAAAAGCATTCATGCTGGAACCCAACTTGGAATGCTTTAATCAGAACATTGAGGAATGAGGGAGAAAGGTTAAAAAAAATGTTTTTAATATGACTCAGATGCTTCTATTGTGAAGAACTAACTAGGCTAGATATTATTGGCACCTAGAAAATCCTTTTAAAAACTATTATGTATTAGGACATATTATCAGGCCATTTTGAATCATGAATAGCCAAGTAAAGTCTAATATATTCTTTATATACATATATACATTTATATATTTTTTTATCACAAGAGTATTTTAAGACAAATGCCAAAGAACATCCATTATAAGAAATCAAAGTTATTCTCTTTTGCACAGTAAGAAAGAGTTGTTATTGTCATGACCTTGAATAATCTTTTATAGATGGGGTGTGGGAGTATGATTTATTTTTTCAAACTCAGAGAAGTAAAAGCAACTGTGTACTGACCTGAAAGAATGTTTGGAAAACATAGGATGAGGAGACAAATTACCACACTGTTTGGATCGGGAAATGTCAAGGTGGGTGGAGGTGGGATGATGGCAAAGAAATGTGTTGTGAACACTTCCTAAGTGGGCTCCTCCTTCACATTTCTTAGAATCATTTACAAACAAGATGAATGATCTTGTTAAGAGGCATGCTCTGAGATTTGCCCCTTTATCCAAACAAAGACAAGGCAGCTCACTTAAAACTATTGCTATTAGCCAAGGTCAGCTCATTCAAGTCAGAGATGTTGTGTTGGTGATTTAAGCCTTAGTTTCAACTGGAGAGTAATTTATAAAGATAATTGCCTCAGTTTCCCCTCTTTATTCTGAAGATAGATATTTATAAACAAGGCCAAGAATCTTACAATTGTTTTACTTATTAATTTTATTTTCCAGTATAGTTATCAAGGATGATATTAAATGAAGGGGCTCATTGTATATCCAAAGAAATATGGGCTGTTGGCTAGGGAGGGATGATTTGATACATTTAAACTGCTAAAACCCAGACCAAACATGTCAAAGGCCGCCAAGCTTAACAGAACCCTAATGAAAAACTGCCACCTATATGTATAGTTTGGACATCTTCAAGGTAGAGGAAAAACTGTAATGGTAAGTGTGTTAGGGAACTATGAACTAATTTCCATAAATATTTGTCATAGATGCTAAATTACCTATGTTGTTTTTGACAAAGAAAATCTCCATTATAATAAACAGAACTAGAAGTACACTGGAGTTTTGCATTAATGGCATTAAAAATGGAGTCTAACTCATGATAAAGTGGAAGGCATCGTGATGTGGTAAAGAGAATATAGTTTTTTGAGCTAAGATCAGGTAAATTTGATTTTTGTCTTTCCACTACTAACCATATATATTTGGGCAAGTGATTTAATATCTTTGAACCTAACTTTCTTTATCTGCACAGTGGGAATAGTAATAGCCTTTAAGTTTACCTTGAAGTTTACAGGCAATATCTATGAAGCAGCAAGTACAATTTACCTAGAGATTATTTTGTCAATTATGATCATTATTCTATTACATTTTGATTGTTAGAAATTAACCTACTCAGTTAGTCTTTTCAAGGACCCATGCTTTTATGCCCTGGGACTGAGCCATATGAAAAGTAAAATATTACTGACATGGAAAGAGAGAGAGTAGCCCTGAATTTATTTTTTTCTTTTTTTTTTTTTTTAATTAAATCATAGCTGTGTACATTGATATGATCATGGGGCATCATATACTAGCTTCATAAACCATTTGACACATTTTCATCCCAATATTCAACATAGCCTTCCTGGCATTTTCCCAGTCACC
>CAUYPK010146553.1:0-11730 GCA_963574355.1 Loris lydekkerianus | reverse complement strand
CGGGGAAACTATAGTTTCACTCAGTTCTATGCCTGGCCGTATTGCTGCTCAAGGAGGGCTGCTGCACCCTGCCGCAGGGAAGTGCCACAAGGAAGTGCCACCGTGGCATGACTCACCCTCAGCCGAGTGCTCTCTCTCCTTGCTCGCGTGCCTCAGAGTCAGTGCTGATCAGTCGCAGCTCAGGGACACTGTCCACATCCCTCGATAAATCATCCAAGAATCTGAACTTCTGGGAGACAGACCTCCAGACCTCAGTGTGAGTTCAGGGGAGTGCTGGGTTGCTGGCAAAGATATTTAAAGTTTTATACAGTTTTATGCCTGGCAGGGGAGCGCCATGGCACCCTAGTAGGGGAGGTAGGTGCAGTTTTTAGAAGGTCACTCTCGTGAAGTGAAGTGTGAGGGCCTTTAATTTCTGCCCGTTTGTTTGTTTGTGGGGTTCTTGAGCCAGTCTCATGGGGGAGGGGGGACTCCCGTCCACTTGGTGATGGATTTTGTACCTTTTGTTTGCATCCTTGTGGTCTCAGTTCACCTCAGCGGTGTTGATGTGTGTTCTTCAACCTTCTCTCTTGGTACAGCTCGAATTCTCCAGGTTACTTACTAAATTTTTGTCCCTTAACTCTCCTTCTGGATGGGAGCCTCTGTGGAAAGCTGGCTTCAGTCTGCCATCTTGTCTCCTCCCTCTGTTCCATGATTTCTCAGAGACAAAAAAGCAGGGTTAAGGCCCCAAACTGTAAAACTGCTAAAAGAAAACATAGGAGACATGCTCTAGGACATTTGTGTAGGCAAAGATTTTATGGTTAAGATCTCAAAAACATAGGCAGAAAAAACAAAAATAGAAAAACAGAACTATTTCAAACTGAAAAGCTTCTGACAGGAAAGGATGCAATAAATAAAGAGACAAACTACAAAATGGTAGAAAATATTTGGAAATTATTAATCTGACAAGAGAATGATATCTAAAATACTCATATACAAGAAGCTAGAACATCTCAAAAGTAAAAAACAAATCATCTGATTAAAACATGGGCTAAAAATATGAACAGACATTTCTTCAAAGGAGATATACAAATGACCAACATGTTTATGAGAACATTCCAGTCATCACCATTTCTTAGGGAAATGCAAATGAAAATCACAATGAGAAATCATCTCACTGTAGTTAGAATGGCTATCATCAAAAAGACAATAACTGATGAGGATGCAGAGAATAGAGAACTCTTATATACTATTGATTAAAATGTAAATTAGTACAGCCTCTATGGAGAACAATCTCTAAAACTAAACAGAACTACCACATCATCTAGCTATCTCACAACTGAGTGAGAGTTCATTATTCCAAAGGTAAGGAAATCAGTATACTGAAGAGATATTTGGACTCCATATTTATTACAGCACTATTCATGCCAACACATGCCATCAATTTAAATGCCCATGAATAGATGAATGGATAAAAAAATGTAGTGTCTATATACATATGTATTTTTGTGTATGTATATATAAGTATATAAAACAGAATGGAACACTCTTCAGTCATAAAAATGATGAAATTCAATGTGGATGAGTCTGGAGGACATTAAGTGAAATAAATAGGCATAGAAAAATGAATACTACAGGCTTTTCTCTGTATGTGAGAGAGTAAATACTTGACTTTCCAGAAACGGAGTTAAATTATGGTTATAATAAGCTGGGGTGAGTAAGGTGGAAGGGAGAATAAGAAAAAGTTGTTTAATGGTTATAAAATTCCTTCTAGAAAAGAGTCAAAAAAATTCTAGTGCCCTACAAAACTGTAGTATGAACATAAGTAACAATCATTTATTGTATATTAAACATCCAAGCTAAAAGAGAAAATTTCTAATTTTTCCAACACAGATAAATGCTTGAGGTCATGTATTTGATCATTACACATTATTTACACATATCAAAACATTAGCTCATACTACACATATATGAACAATTATTATGTGTCAACTGAAAATAAAATAAAATAAAGAAGAGCCGAATTAACCAAAATACTGGACAAAAATCTTAAATTCTTTATTGCCACCTCAGAGGCCTACAAAAATAAAAAAATGTCAAACAGCAGATTTCAAGGAATTTGTTCAGCAACAAATAGAAATTACTGAAATTAACAGAAATGGATAATTACTGTTGGAGTTGGGACACTAGGTCGCTGGCCCTGTCCCATGAAACTGCCAGGACATGGACTGCTATGCATTTCACTCAGGGTACAGTTCCTCATAAGTGCCGGGGAGTCCAATGTCTCAGTCAGGTAAGGCTCCCCATCAAGAGGGGCCAGTGTCAGTCAGGTCAGAGGTGCCAGAGCGCCTCAAAGGTGCAGCAGTCAGTCTTAGTAGGAGCCTAGCAGGAGGAGAGTCCCGACTAACATCTCCCATGGCTATTTATAGAGGTGATCCCATGGCTGGTTACACCACAGGTGTGGAGACTACCAAGCAATGATGTATGTTCTCTCATGCTCTTTAAGGTGAGACTAATCCCTTATTATGGAGGTGTTTCTTTTCAGGTGTCTCCTACAAATTACACATCTCTTTTCTGATCTATACATGACCAGTGAAATTACTAGTCTTGATACATATTAGAAGGTGCTCTCTTTGCTACCAATTAGACTAAAAGAATTTTTCATATCTCTAAATAAAGATAACTGTGTGTTCTAACATGCTGGATTTCAGATAAAACTGAATAATTTAATCACAAAACTACATAGCTTCTTGTTTATTTTTGTAGTCTTCAGAGTGCACATAATTAGATTTTTGAGCACAGAATCTCCCTGACCAAGAGAGGATTGAATAAAGATATTCTTCTTGAATAAAGATATTCTTCTGCTTTCAGAACATTTGAAGCAAATATATGCATATTCATACTTCCATGAAGTTGTGGAATAGGTGCAGCAAGAAAACTTACCTGAAAAAGATTGTGATTAGTAGGTTGACTAGTTTTTCAGCACTTCAAGAATTAGGTATAGCAGTCCTAAATTCAACTTCTAGTTGTTCTTAGAGAAGTTATACATTGTGTCACATTATAAAGATATTCTGGCTAATACTGGCCTTCATTGTATACTCTTCAATGTTAACATGTTCTAATTTTTTTGTATCCACATAGTATAATTTAGAGTCTATGAAAATTACTGTTATTCTGTTATTTCTTTTTTTATTGTTAGGGATACATTAAGGGTACACAGAACCAGGTTACATTGATTGCTTTTGTTAGATAAAGACCCTCTTATAATTGTGTCCTGCCCCCAAAAGGTGTAACACACCTCCTGGTCCCTACAACCCCTCCCTCCTTCCTTTTCTCAGCTCTCCCCATCCCCTGCCCTCCACTGTGTACTAGGACCTTAATTGTCCTCACATCAGAATTGAGTACATAAGAGTCTGTTTCTTTATTCTTGTGATGCTTTACTAAAAATAATGTGTTCAAGTCCATCCAAGTTAATACAAAAGATGCAAAATCTCCATCTTTTTTAGTGGCTGAATAGTATTCAATGGTATACGTATACCACAGCTTGTTAATCCATTCCTGGGTGAGTGGGCATTTAGGCTGTTTCCACATTTTGGTGATTATAAATTGAGCTTCAATAAACAGTCTAGTGCAAGTGTCCCATGGTAAAAGGATTTTTTTTTCTTCTGGGTAGATGCCCAGGAATGGGATTGCAGGATCAAATGGGAGGTCTAGCTTGAGTTCTTTGAGGGTTCTTCATAATTCCTTTCAAAAAAGTTGTATTAGTTTGCAGTCCCACGAGCAGTGTAAAAGTGTTCCCTTCGTTGTGATGAGGGTCATTCTCACTTGGGTTAGATGGTATCTCAGGGTGGTTTTGATTTGCATTTCTCTAATAATTAGGGATGATGAGCATTTTTTCATATGTTTGTTAGCCATTCTTCTGTCTTCTTTAGAGAAAGTTCTATTCATCTCCCAGTGACATAAGGGATTGTTGGCTCTTTTAATGTTCATTAATTTCTGTTCTCTCTTGATGAATTTCCCTAAGCTACATTCACTATCTTTACCTTCTTTGACCATTCGCACAATCCTTACACCTGTGGTCAGATGCAGTATCACTTCAGAAACAGAATGACTTCATGTTTGGCTTTTCCAAACATGGTTATCCATATGTCTATGTCTCTGTTTTTGTACTAGTAACATGTTGTTTTGTTTACAATATCCTTGTAGTATAGGTTGAAGTCTTGTAAAGTGATGCCTTCTGCTTTGTTGTTATTAGTTATTTGGGTCTTTTCTCATTTCATATGAATTGTAGAACTATTTTTCCTAGACATTCGTAAAATGGCATTGGTATTTTAATTGCATTGAATCTGTAAATAACTTTTGATCATATAGACATTTTAATAATGTTGATTCTGCTGATCCATGTGCATTGTATATTTTTCCATTTGCTTACATCTTCTGCAATTTATTTTCTCAGTATTTCATAACACTTCTTATAGAGATCTTATACCTTCTTTGTTAAGTATATTGCCAGATATTTTATTTTTTTGTTGCTACTGAGAAAAATATTACATCTTTCATTTAATTCTCAGATTTAATAATGTTGGTATATATTAAAGTTACCAATTTGTGTACATTTATTTTGTAGTCTTACACTTTAATGAATTTATTTACCAATTCCAGGTGTCTTTTGGTTAAATCTTTGGAGTTTTTTAGATACAAGATTATGTTGTCAGAAAAAAGCAATAATTTGACCTCTTATTTCCCTATTTTGATAAACTTGAGAGAACCCAGACATGAAATTATCCTTATATTCCCATATGATCTTTGGAAAACCAGATAAAAATATACACATGGAAAAATAATCCCTGTTCAGTAATTGGTGATGGAAAAACTGGATAGCCACATGTAAAAGACTGAAACTGGATCCTTATGTCTCACCATTCACAAAATTACTCACAGTGGATAAAAGACTTAAACCTCAGGCTAGAAATTACAAGAATCTTAGAAGAAAATGTTGGAAAAATTTATATGCATATTGGCCTAGGCACAGAATTAGCAAAGAAGACTTCAAAAGCAATCACGCCACCAACAAAAATAAATAAATGGAACCTGATCAAATGAAAAAGCTTCTGCCCAGCCAAGGGCATAATTAAAAGAGAAAATAGAGACCCTACAGAATAGGGGAAAATATTCAAATGCTATACATCTGATAAAGGACTGATAAACAGAACCTACGAAGAACTCCAGCAAATCAACAAGTAACAACCAAACAACCCCATTAAAAAGTGGGCATAAAACATGAACAGAAACTTTTCAAATGAAGATATACTAATGGACAGAAAACTCATGAAAAAATACTCTGTCTCTAATGATTGGGGTACAAATCAAAGCCACACTGAAATATCACCTAACTTCAATGAGAATGGTTTGCATTAAAAAGTACTAAAATGAGAGATACAGTCATGGATGGAGAAAGGAACTCTTATACATTGTTAGTGGGACTGCAAACTAGTACAGTCTCTGTGGAAAATTGTATGGAGATACCTCAAATAACTAAAAGTAGACCTGCCATTTGATCCAGCAATCCTACTGCTGGATATCTACCCAAAAGGAAAAAAAAAAAAAAAGTCATTTTATAGAAAATACACCTGCACTCAAATTTTTATAGCAGCACAATTTATAATCTCAAAGATTTGGAAACAACCAAAATGCCCACCAATGCATGAAGAGATTAATAAAATGTAGTATACACATATTATGGTGTACTGTTCAGCCATAAAAAATGGGCAATCTTGTATCTTTTTGAACAACCTGCATGGAACTTGAAATGATTCTATGTGAAACTTCACAAAAATGGAAAAACAAACATATGGGGCCAGTGCTTGTGGCTCAAAGGAGTAGGGCACCGGCCCCATATGCCGGAGGTTGCGGGTTCAAACCCAGCCCCAACCAAAAACTGCAAAAAACAAAAACAAACAACAACAACAAAAAACCCATATGTACTCAATACCAAACTAGAACTAGTTGATCAACACTTAAGTGCCCACATGGAAGTAAACCTCAATGAAAATCAAGCTGGGGGGAGGGGTAAGAAGAGATGAGTAAAATCACGCCTTTTGGGTACAGTGCACACTATCTGGGTGAAGGGAACACTTACATGTAGTTACATGTAAAGCTCTGACTCAATCTGTATAAAAACCAATATGTAAATAAAACATGTGTATCCCCTAATATACTGAAATAAAAAAAAAAAACAGAATGACACAGCTTCATTTATACATCAGAGTAAATGTTCTAAAATTGTTCATCAATATTAGCAAATTAATTTTAATATTAAAAGAGAATGATATCGAATGATAAATATGTAGAAAGGCATGCTCATAGTGGCTCTAGAGAGGTACTGGCACTTTAGAAGATCTTGGGGTTACATGCATATTGAGTTTCATGATACTGCAAATATTTATCACTCAAATGTACTCAAACTAGATTTTAGGCTGATTGTAACTGGTTTATACATATAAATTTTAAAAATCTAAAAGAAAAGTATATAGTATATAATAAGATGCCTCATTATTTTCTACTTTATTCTCTTGGGATTTTCATTTTCTGCATATCTCAAATAATCCCAAGTCAAAATTGACATATTCCCAAGAAGTTTATTTTGAAGACACTTCACTCATTTAAGAGTATGCAGTTGAGTATTTCTCTTGATTTAAGAAAAAATGAACAGAAGTAGAAAAGAAACTTTAAAAAAAGACATGGAATAACATGGTAGTCTATCAATTAAAGAAATGGCAAACTTTAGGTAGGGCCCTCCAGAACAGTGGCTAAGTTTTGTAAAAATTATTGGAGATTAAAATAAGTTAAAAAGTCAAAAGTGTAAGTTTTCTGTCCCAAGCACAAATGAGCAATTAAGTTTCAGGTGCTCAGAACAGCCAACATGTTCAAATACTAAAGTATCATATTTCTTTGTTCATTTGTTGTTATTTTAAATATATCCCACTTACCATGTTCCATATGCTGTTTAAGTGCTTTATAAATATTAATTTAGTTAGTTTTCATAATATTATGAGATAGGTATTGCCTCTGTAAGCACAGAGATAGTAAAAAATATAAATTCCCGATTCATATACCTAATAAGTAGGTTTTAAGGCTCAGGCTAGAATTAATGTCTTTAACCACTATATACTATGTTGCCTTTAAGGGTTTACTGTTTAAACACTTAATCTGCTTAATATTTTTTTTATTCTTATTATAAACAAGATGAGTATAGCAAATGAGAATCTTCCCCCTACAGCCTGAGTTTTGTCAGATACCCCCAAAACTAAGAGCAATACAAAGGATGGCGAAAAGTATCCCCACCTTCCACAGCTAAGTGTGAGAACACAATTGCAGGACATGGTAAAATGCTGGGAAATTAGGTCTGCCAGCATTAACAATTTCCCACCTCCACCTCACATACATGATTAAGGTTGATTGAACAAAGCTCAGAGGAGAAAATGTTTGCTGTGTATTGCCAGTGTTTTATGAAAGAGGGGCAGACAGGGTTTACCCTCAATTTAAGCAAATTGAGAGGGAGGCTTCAAGAGAACTGCTCAGGGAAATAGTCCTACATCCCTTGGTGTGTGGGCAATAATAGTGCCTTTCATTAGAATTACACCTACAAAAGGCCAACCTGTCAAGAGGCTAAAACCAGTCCCCCAGAGATAATGAATTAAACAGAAAAGAGCAGGCTGCACTTTCTGTAGCATAGCACCTTCTCCAGGCAAAAGGAGAATATACAGAAGTAAAGAGCTTTAATCATAAAGACTGAACAAGTGTCATAAATTGCCATGAGGAAAGGCATTATCTGAATAAGGAGAATCTTAAGGATGGTTCTTAGTGGAAGATTGCCAAGGAATATCTATAGTTGCCCAACTTGGGAATACAAAGCAGGTGTAAAATGAAATGAAGAAGTTCTGCATGTTATTCTATAGAATGATCCCCAGGATATATTGAAAAATGAAAAAAGTCAAATACAGGGTAAGGTTTTTATTAGACTATCATTGAAAGAAAGGGGGTAATTTGAAGATGGATCTAAATATACATATATAGGGCAGTGCCTGTGGCTCAAGGAGTAGGACGCCAGCCCCCTATGCCTGGGGTGGCATGTTCAAACCCGGCCTCAGCCAAAAAATTACAAAAATAAAAATAAATAAATAAATAAATAAATAAACATATAGAGAGAGGTGAGGGTGAGAAGTAAGACCTTTCTGAATGTATATGTTCTTTGATTTTTGGCCCATGTAAAGAGCTATATAATTAAATGGAAACTTAAATGAAAATGACACAAAATTAAATTACCATATGTGTGATGTGTGTGTTTGTGTGTATATAGATACATGGATGTGTCTATATACACACCAAATATATATATATATACGCACACCCCAAGTTGGAGGCATAAGAAATATTTCATATGACTTTTAAATGAAATATTTTAGCTATATATCTTTACTAGGATATACTGAATACTAAGGTCCAAAATAACTATAAATAAATACAGATGTTGGCCTAGACAAGGAATTTATGAAGAAGATCCCAAAAGCAATCACAGCAACAACAAAAATAAATATATGGGACCTGATCAAGTTAAGTAGAAAAAAAAGTTTCTGCAGAGGTACGGACACAATCAATAAAGCATACAGACAATGTACAAAATGGGAAGAGATATTTTCATGCTACATATCCAGTAAAGGACTGATAACAAGAATCTACAAAACTCAAACAAATTAACAGGAAAGGATCCAATATTCCTATAAAAATTTGGCAAAACACAATTGTCAAGATGTAGAATCAACCCAAGTCCCCATCAACACATGAATGGATTAATAACTGTGGTCTATTCTGCCATAAAAAGATGGTGACATTACATATTTTGTATTAACCTGGATGGAGTTGGAGGACATCCTCCTTGTAAAGTATCACAATAATGGAAAAGCAAGTATCTAATGTATTTAATACAATTATGAAACCAGTAGACAAACAAATACACACTCACACAAGAGAAAAAACATAATTAAATGCAAGTGGGAAGAGTGTGCAAGAGGGAGAGGTATTGGTGTGCTCTCACCTAATAGGCACAATATAAGGGTATATTACACATCTCCTAGGGGATGGGCACACTTACAACTTGGACCTTGCCTAACAAATGCAAACAATGTAACCTAATTGTCTGTACCCTCATATTAATATGAAATTAAAAATAAATGAAAAAAATTTGGCAAAAGACATGAACAGAAACCTTTCTAATGAAGGTAGATTAATGGACTGCAAATATATGAAAAAATGCTCATCATCTCAAATCATCAGGGAAATGCAAATCAAACCACATTGGGATATTAACCTAATGCCAGAAAGAATGACTCATATCATGAAGTTCCAAAGCAACAGATGTTGGCATGGATGCAGAGAGAAAACAAACAAACAAACAACAACAAAAGACATTCATACTCTGTTCGTGGGACTACAAACTAAGTTCAGCCTCTATGGAAAGTAGTATGGAGATTCCTCAAAGAATTAAGACTATACCTACCATTTGATCCTACAATCCCACTACTATTTACCCAAAAGGGTATAAAAAGTTATTTTTATCATAAAGCCACTTGCACTTGAATTTTTTTTTTTTTAGCAGTTTGATTAATAATTGCAAAGATGTAGGAATAACCTAAGTGCTAATCAATACAGGAATGTATTAATTGAATTTGGTTTATCTATATCATGTAAAACTATTCAGTCATAAAAATGATGGTGATCTAGTATCTTTTGTAACAACATAAATGAAATTGGAGACAATTCTCTTAAGTAAAGTATCACCAGAATGGAAAAACAAATATCACATGTACTCAATTCTAAATTAAAAATAGTTGATCACCACTTATGTGCTCATATGGGAGCAAAACTCAGTAACATTCGAGAAAGTAGGGGAAAAGAGATGGAGTAAATTCACAAAGAATGGATACTTTACACAGGTACATCGTGAACTTTCTAGGTGAAGGACACACTTGTAACTCTGACTTAAAATGCGTGAAAGATAACTGTGTAGCCAAAACATGTGTACATTGGGACTATTATGTTCCCATAATGGTCTGAAAAAAAAATCTAAATTCAATATTCTCATATTAGTAGTGATATTAGCACAGGTTATTTTAAAAGTAATCGTTATATATATATATATATATAAAACCTGTAAGTGTCTTTAGGAACCATGGTTTTCAGAGTAAGAAAAAATATATGAAATTTAAAATCAGCTTAAGTAAAATCCATGTAATCTTAAATACAATTAGAAAGGGAAAGATTAATTTTTCTGCTCAAAGATAAATGTATTTTCTAAAATTGTCCAGTGAAGTAGTCTAGAACATCAACAATGAAATAATTTTAGGGAAATGGCTGATTGCAAGGCTAGGAAATGTGTAAGAGGAATCTAAGAAACCTTGTCATAACAGACAGTATGGAAGCTATCACAGACTACTGAGGTCATTTCAACAGGATAAAGGAGACAACCTGCAAAGTTTTCCTATTGATCAAAGATAGGCTAATTTGGGCAACTTTGATATTAACTGTAATGCATATAATTGCATCAAATCACATATATTGAGGTCATAATGATTATTCAAAACTAATAAATCAATAACAAATCTCACTGGTCATCATGTGGGTTAAGTCATGTTCCCTCAAAAGATAATGCTGAAGTTCTAATTCCTAGTATCTGTGAATGAGACTTTACTTGGAAATAAAGTCTTTGCCCTTGAAATCAGTATGAGGTCTCACTTGATTTGGGTATGCCATTAATCCAATTATTGATATCATAAGTAGAGAAAGAAACACAGAGACACGTGGATGTGCACTGCTAGAAGATGAAGGCAGAAATTGGAACAACGCAATTAACACCAAGGAATACCACGAATTGCTAGCAACCAGCAGAAGATAGGAAGAGGCAAAGAAGTGTTTTCATCTAGAGTCTTCTGAGGGAGTATCACCCTGCCAACACCTAGCTTTTGGACTTCTAACCTCTGAAATGGTGATAAAATAAATTTCTGTTTTTTAAGCTACTTACTTTGTGGTAATTTGTTATGACACTTCTAGGAAACCATTATAGTCATCTTCACAGATTGATAGGCCACCAAATAATTATCTTAAAAATTGATAGGGAAAAATAACTATTTTCTCTTTCTTTCATGTATACATTGTGTTTCTAGGTTATTAATAGTTTATCAGGGAAAGTTCCTCTTTAGAGAACAAGCTCAGCTAATAAATACAGGAGTCATAGTATTTGAATATGACCTGTTTGCATGCACTAGTGAAATAATGTGTCTAGGCAATGGATCATCAATGCATGTTAAAACTATTTCATGAAAAGTTGATGGGAGAGTATTACAATGAATGGAGCATCTGACAATACCTGTACTCACTGATCAATCTTAACTTCACTGAAATTGGAACAGGCACACCTACAACAGGTTCTTGAATGATGTGATATCATTGTAACACTGATGAGGAAAAAAATAGGTTTTCTACTGGGGAGCATGTTTCCTTCTGTCTGTGGAATTTTCTATGGATACTCCAGTTTCCTCCCACAACCCAAATATGTTCACATTGAGTGAAGCAGTCTGTCTAAATTATCAGAGAGAGAGAGAGCGAGAAAGAGAGAGAGAGAGACAGAGAGAGAGAGAGAGAGAGAGAGAGAGAGAGAGAGAAAGAGCCCTGTGATGGGATGTTGTCCTATACAGAGAC
>CAUYPK010146552.1:0-17744 GCA_963574355.1 Loris lydekkerianus | reverse complement strand
GTGAAAACCCGTCTCGGGGTGGTTTGTGTGCGCGGTGGCCGGCCCGCAACACACCGAGGCCAACAATGGTACAAACTTCATATAAAAAAAAAAAAAAAAAAAAAAAAAAAAAAAAAAAAAAAAAATCAATCAGAGTGCTTTACTTAGAATGCTGTCAGGCTATAAAATATTACTTATTGGGGTGGCACCTGTGGCTCAGTGAGTACGGGTGCCAGCCCCATATATCGAGGGTGGCGGGTTCAAACCCGGCCCTGGCCAAACTGCAACAAAAAATAGCTGGGCATTGTGGCAGGTGCCTGTACTCCCAGCTACCTGGGAGGCTGAGGCAGGAGAATTGTCTAAGCCCAGGAGTTGGAGGTTGCTGTGAGCTGTGTGACGCCACGGCACTCTACCGAGGGTGATAAAATAAGACTGTCCCTACAAAAAATAAATAAATAAATAAAATAAATAAATAAATAAATAAAAGATGCTTTAAAAATAATAATAAATTTTTTAAAATAATAAGTAATAATAAGTAATAATAATAAGTAATAAAATATTACTTATTATTCATAGCCTAGACAGATGAACAATTGTTTTTGGATAGTTTAGATTAGAAAAATGAGTAGAGTGAAACCTAATCCATCTGATATTTATTTTAAATGTTTATGCTTCTAAAAAGCTTCATTTTTTTATGCAAGCCCCCAACAAGTATATTCTTTATTCAGGACATAAATAAATTTCTACTGGTATGAAACCCCAAAGGGGCAATAATTGAAAAATGAGTAACTTTGTGAGTATAACCAAGTTTTGTTTTTTTGTGGTTTTTTTTTTTTTTTTTGAGACAGTCTCACTTTGATGCCCCAGGTTAGCGCGCCATCATCCTAGCTCACAGAAACATCAAACTCCCTCAAGTGATGGTGGGTTCAAACCCAGCCCCGGCCAAATTGCATAGTTGGGACTACAGGCACCTGCCACAAAGCCTGTATAATTTTTCTGTTTTCAGTAGAGATGGGGTCTAGGTCTTATTCAGGCTGGTCTCAAGCTGGTCTTGAACTCCTGACCTCAAGCAATCCACCCACCTTGGCCTCCCAGAGTGCTAGGATTTCAGTATGAGCCACCACACTAGGCCTTCACCAAGATGTTTTAACAGATATTAACATGGCCATGGTTTTTAGTTTATCATGGAATAAAGACTTTTAAGCCCCATGAATGTTCATTTGATTTTCAAAAGTTTCCTTCATTTAAAACTGGTAGATTTGTTTTTTAGAGACAGAGTTTTACTTTATCGCCCTCAGTAGAGTGCCGCAGCATCACAGCTCACAGCAACTTCCAGCTCCTGGGCCCAGGCAATTCTCCTGCCTCAGCCTCCTGAGCAGCTGGGATCACAAGCACAACGCCCAGCTATTTTTTGTTGCAGTTTGGCCGGGGCTGGGCCCAAACCTGCCACCCTTGGTATATGGGGCCAGCACCATACCCACTGAGCCACAGGTGCCACCCCCAAACTGGTGGATTTTTAATGTAACCATGTCATGTTAAATGAATAATGTATATAAAAATACAATGAAACCACATGTTTATAACACAGATATCAGTTTCTATAAGCTTTCTATAATCAGTTTCTATAATCTTTAAGATTACTCCACCGTTCAGAAATGCCAGTAGAGATTTTTTATTGATATTGCACATATCTTCTTATCCAACAAACATTCCTTTAGTATTTCCATTGTTTTGGGTGGGATGAAATTTTCTCCCAAGGAACAAACCCAAATCAAGCTTTCAGCTTATCATAAAAATGTTGTAGAGAAAAAAACTATTCTCTACAAAATATTTCCTATAACTCAAATTAATCCACTACCCAAGTTATAACAACCATTAACAATTTCTCCAGTTAAATTTGATATAATGGAAGCCTATGGAAATAAAATATTACCCTTAAATTCTAATACGGACTAATAAGTATTTAATTTAGTCATCTCTGAATGAATTAACCACAAGTATTTCCTCTTCCTACCATTTTAAACTATAAAAGA
The DNA here is from genome assembly GCA_963574355.1 of Loris lydekkerianus. Lineage (NCBI taxonomy): Eukaryota > Metazoa > Chordata > Mammalia > Primates > Lorisidae > Loris > Loris lydekkerianus. The sequence goes on along the minus strand of CAUYPK010146552.1, from coordinate 15,732 downwards.
ATTAAGGCATAAAATTATATTAATTAAATGTATATTAACTCAGATACATTTTCCTCTATATGGCAGCTTTTTCTAGCCTTTCACTAGGCTAGAAATAGTTCACTATAACAAGTAATTCACTGTTTGTTATAAACCTAGGAATTTGGTATAAAATCTGTAAACTTTCCTAGAGTATATATAAAATGTTATTTAAAACTTTGGGGAAACATGTATACTAATCCCTTAAATGTTTATCCTGGTTAAGACCTGCTTTAAAAGTGCAGAATAGGATGTAAAGTATGCTATTTTTTATTAAGAAAAGGTGCAAAATAAGAACACTAGATTTGTCTTTAATTGTATTTATATAAAGAAACCCTAGAAGGAGGCCAAGCATAGTAGTTCATGCCTATAATCCCAGCACTTCTAGAAGCCAAGGCAGAAGAATTGCTTGAGGTCAGGAGTTTGAGAACAGCCTGGGCAACACTGCAATACCCCCGTCTCTACAAAAAAGTAGGAAAATTAGCTGGGTGGGGTGCCTGTAGTTCTAGATACAAGGGAGGCTGAGGCAGTAAGACCACTTGAGCTGAGGAGTTTGAGGTTGCAGTGAGCTAGGCTGATGTCACTGTACTCAAGCCTGGGTTACAGGGCAAGACGCTGTCAAAAAAAAAAAAGAAGGAAGGAAAGGAAAGAAAGGAACCAACCATCCAATCAACCTGGGAGGATAAATAAAAACTAATAAATAATATAGTTAACTGAGTAGTGAGGGACAAAGTGGAGGTACAACACACCAATATGGTGGGAATAAAGACTTCTCTGCATAAACCTTTTACAGTGTGGTGGTTTTTTTTTTTTTTCTTTTTTGCAGTTTTTGGCCGGGGCCGGGTTTGAACCCGCCGAACCCGCCACCTCTGGTATATGAGGCTGTGCCCTACTCCTTTGAGCCACAGGTGAAACCCTCTTTTATATTGTTTTGACTTTTGAACTTTGTAAATGTTATAGATTATTTAAAAACACTAAATAACAAAACCTAATAAAAAAATTTTTTTTGAGATAGAATCTCACTCTGCCACCTGGGCTAGAGTGCAGCGGCATCATCATAGCTCACTACAACCAAAATCTCCTGGGCTCAAGTGATCCACTTGCCTCGGCCTCCCAAGTAACTGAGACTTACAGGCACACAGCACCACACCTGGCTAATTTTTTTCCTATTTTTTGTAGAGATGGGGGTCTGGCTCTTGCTCCAGCTGGTCTCAAAATCCTGGCCTCAAGCAATCCTCCCATCTTGGCCTTCCATAGTAGACAAATTCTAAAAAAACAAAATATCTATTATAGAAGGCACGTCTCTTGTTTGTTGAAGATGATGCTAAATATCAGATTTTCACACTCAGCATACGCTAAACATGAAATGAATTTATGCTAAATTAATTGATTTCAAGGTGTTTACAGTTAAAGATGGGGCTATTTAGAATTATTATAGCTTGGAATAAAACACTGGACAACACTTAGAAGACCAAATAAGGTGAACTATGCAAAGGAAAGCGCTCTGTATGACACGGAGTAAGTGCTCAAAAAAAGTAGCTGACCAGAAATTAACAAGCAAACAGACCTGGAAGTGCAGAGCAACATACCTGCTTGATCCTCTTTTAGTGTGTTGGAGATGGTGGAGCCAGTCAGCGCAGCAAGCGTTGCCGATGGGGAGGCCCTATACCGAGAAAGTCTACTCAGAAGCATCTCATTAATGCTTTTTGCAGACTCCCCCTCTTTCCTCATTAGAATTGTGCGTTCCTGAAGTGGGCTGGCTACAAATACACCATTTTCAACCTAATATGAAAAAAAGAAAAGGTCCTAAAATGATAGGTTTCTATTTAGTTAACAAGTTTCAATTTGAGAATATTGTCCTAACCTAGTTGGTCCAAAACTTTTCAAAAACTACACCTGAGTAACTGTATACCTCAAAATTTAAGTGTTACATAGAAGCTACTATAAATAAAAGAAGCTATGAGGCCAGGGGCAGTGGCTCACGCCTGTAATCCTCATGCTCTTGGAGACTGAGGTGGGTGGATTACCTGAGCTCATGAGTTCTAGACCAGCCTGCACCACAGTGAGACCCCCTCCCTCCCCCATCTCTAAAAATAGCCAGGCATTGTGGCAGACACCTGTAGTCTCAGCTACTTGGGAGGCTAAAACAAGAGAATCACTTAAGCCCAAGAGTTTGAGGTTGCTGTGACACTATGGTATCCTACCAAGGGTGACAAAAGTGAGACTCTGTCTCAAAAAAAAAAAAAAAAAAAACTATGATAAGTTTGATAGCTGTCATTTTTTATAATAGCCCAGATTTTAAATGGAACAAGCTAAGTTTAATAGAGTCTACAAAAAGTTGTTGATTAAAGCTGTGACACCACAGCACTCTACCAAGGGCAACAAAGTAAGACTCTGCCTCTAAAAAAGACAAAAGTTGCTGATTAAAACTCCTTATACTAAGCTCCACAGGCAGTGCTCACTAATTACATGCCTCACACAGGTAGAGAAGAAATGAGGGGAAAACAAATCAACCAGTCTTCGATTCAGTCTTTGAGGACAACATCTTCTTGGAAATATAATTAGTGGCTAAAACCCAAACTTTAGGGCAGCACCTGTAGCTCGATGGGGAGGGTGCCGGCCCCATATACCAAGGGTGGCAAGTTCAAACCCGGCCCCAGCCAAACTGCAACAAAAAAATAGCCAGGTGTTGTAGCAGGTGCCTGTAGTCCCAGCTACTCGGGAGGCTGAGGTAAGAGAATCACCTAAGCCTAGGAGTTGGAGGTTGCTGTGAGCTGTGATGCCATAGCACTCTACTGAGGGTGATAAAGTGAAACTTAGCCACTAAAAAAATAAAAAATAAAAATAAAACCCAAACTTTATATTCACAGTAGTTAGCATTAGTACCAGCTGCTCAGGTACTGACAGAGAAATCCCAGACAAAGGCAGACTTGGCTAAAATACACGTCAACTTTGACTGGATCTTTGCTGGTACTTGGCAGCTCTTTCATTCACCACTTCATTATTACCAGAAAAATCTCTGGAGTGATGATTCCAAAATTCCTTCATCAATTTTGAACTTTCAGCAGACCACCTGGTTTTCTTTTTTTAATTTATTTCTTTCACCTGGCTTTCTTTCTTTTTTTTTTTTTTTGGTGAGACAGAGACTCACTTTGTCGCTCCTGGTAGAGTGCTGTGGCATCACAGCTCACAACAACCTCAAACCCTTGGGCTCATGCGATCCCCTTGCCTCAGCCTCCCGAGTAGCTGTGACTACAGGCGTCCACCACAATGCCTGGCTATTTTTTGGAGATGAAGTCTTGCTCTGGCTTAGGCTGGTCTCAAACTCATGAACTCAGGCAATCCACCCACCTCAGCCTCCCAAAATGATAGGATTACAGGCATGGGCCACTGCACCCAGCTCACCCTGCCTTTCTTTATTGCTAAAATAATCCAGACCACTTACCAAAATCTTCTCCTGGTCATCTCTCTTCCAACTGAAGACTTCTAAAATCAGTCTCATTAGCTTTTCCTCTTAATTCAGAGAAAGAAGCATTTCAGCTCATATTACGTAAGGCTAACCAGCATCTGCCTTGAATCCTGGGCTCGCCTTTGCCCCTTCATCATCAGTGTCTCCCTCTTTACTGACTCACTTCTCTTTTTTTCAAATATTCACAGATCTCAGATCTTAAACAAAACATTGGTGGCCTGTTAAAACATCATTCCTTTTCCCCACTTCCATTCATTGTTCAATGTCTCAAAAATCCCACTCTCCCCTTGTAGGCCCAGGGTCCTAGATCTGGCTGGAATCTCCAAAACTGGTCCCAGCAGCAAAGATAGAAAGGACAGGCCTGCAGCTATGGAGCATGGAGATAAGAGGGAACAGGAATGCAAAGAGGCAAGTCTTCAGAAGCAAATCGAATACAGAGAAAGAGTCCAAAGACAGGTTGATAACAGACAAGCAGCAAGAAAAAGTGAGCCAAGTGAGGAGCAGGGCCAGGAAAGATCCCCAAAGGTGGCTATCCATAGCAAGGGGGTCTTTTGTGACTTATTCACAAATTAGAAAGGAAAACATTTGTTAGAGAGTCCAAAAATGCTGTTTCTATTTTCTTATCCCTTGCTTCTTACCCCTGTGAAGTTGCTGGTCTCTGAACTCAGCACCCTCTCATGTAGCCGTTCTCAACCTGTGGGTTGCGATCCCTTTGGGGTTGAACGACCCTTTCACAGGGGTCGCCTAAATACATCCTGCATATCAGATATTTACATTACAATTCATAACAGTAGCAAAATTACAGTTATGAAGTAGCAACAAAAATAATTTTATAGTTGGGGGTCACCACAACATGAGGAACTGTATTAAAGGGTTGCAGCATTAGGAAGGTTGAGAACCACTGCTCTCATGAGTAGACACTCTTGATGGCCCACCAGTGACTTAAAACCAAAACCTTCCACCTATTACTTGACTTCCGTGTAGATTGTGCCATGGTTCAGCCTTCTTGAGATTCTGCTTCCTCAGTCTGGGTGGCAGAACACAATCCTGACTTGTTTTGTTTTAACGTGAACATGCACCTCTGTGTAAGGTGCTCACCGTGCTGATGAGTGAAACTACACAGGCCCTGCCCTCCCTCCTCTTTTGTTCTTTGCTGGTCCTCATCATCACTTGTTTAAGGAGGAGCTTGTCCCAAATTTGAGCAGGTGCTGGTGTCTAAGATCTCCACCTGCAACATCTATCCCTAAACCTTCCTGGGGTGGGTTCTTTCCCATTGTTCAAGTCTCAGGTAGAATGTCACCTACTCAAAGAGGGCTGCACTGACTGCCAATCTAAAAAAGAATTTCCCCTAGCCCACAAAGCCAGAGCACAGCACATTATTTTTGTTTGTTTGTTTTTGCGCCTAAACAGACGTTTTTATTTTCTTTCATTATTAGTCCCCACCATTATGTTCATTAACAAATTGCATTAAACAACTGTTAAGGGCTAATGATTTGTTTATTGCTTTTTTTTGAATTCTTATTATTTAAATATTAGCTGTGTCATGTGGTACCCTGGCAGCCTCTTGCCATCATCTGACTGAATTTTTTTTCCACTCCGAGCTCTGGGTACTGTTGGAATATGAAATAGATTATTCATTACTCTCCTCTTTGCCACTGATTTGGTTTCATGTAGCATCTTCCACAGAGAAAGATGAAAACTTGTCAAAAATAGGTTATATCTTATTCGAAGGGGCAGCAATAGCAGGAGGCACAGGTACACTTTAATATTTAATTAAGGTTGATGTTAACCCCTTTAAATGACTTTAGCTGTAAGTTATATTCAAATGCAGAAGAGAAAAATAATTGTTCTTAATTTGCAACCTGTTCAGCAGGCATTCTTCATGGAGTTAGCTAGAGATTCAGAGCAGAATTTTTAAATAATGACATTTCCCATCATAAATATTTATTGCAGTTTGTCTACGTAGTTGAGGATTAACTACAAGTGATGATTTCCTCTTCTCTTTGGTCTGAACTGCTAGCCTGGCGGGGCCCTCTGTGCTTGGGAGTGCAGGGAGGGAAGATCCAGAGCCAAGCACGGCTGGTTGGTTGTGGCCAGTGCTGGCTTCAAAGGAACCACTATATGGCCTCAGTCAGCACACTATTTTGTTAACAGCACAACAAATTTTGTTAACAGCACACCAATCTCTGAGATTTCCTTTAGCCGATGAAGCCAGAGCACAGCACACTATTTTGTTAACAGCATGCCAATCTCTGAAATTATTTTACTCATGAATTTACTGATTCTTTGCCCTTCTACCTCCGCCCATCCTGACTGAGGGCCAGCTGCCTGAGAGCAGGGATGTTTCCTGCCTTGTTCACCATAACATGCCCCTCTGACTCAGGGGCATTCAATAAATAATTGATGCCTTACTGAATCAGCAAATCAGTGCCCTCCCCCAAATCCAACCCCCCACTTCCCTGTGGCGACTCTGACATTTCGTAGAGTCTCACTATGTTGCCCTAGGTAGAGCACCGTGGCGTCACAGCTCACAACAACCTCAAACTCTTGGGCTTAAGTGATTCTCTTGCCTCAGCTTCCCAAGTAGCTGGGACTACAGGCACCCACCACAATACTTGGCTATTTTTTTCTTGTTGGTTTAGCAGGCCTGGGCCAGGTTCGAATCCACTAGCCCTGAAGCATGTGGCTGGCACCCTAATCACTACGCTACAGGCAACCAGCTGATTCTGACATTTCTTTTCTTCTTTTTTTTCAGAGACAGAGTCTCACTTTATCATCCTCGGTAGAGTGCTGTGGCTTCACAGCTCACAGCAACCTTCAACTACTGGGCTTAGGCGATTCTCTTGCCTCAGCCTCCTGAGTAGCTGGGACTACAGGTGCCCGCCACAACGCCCGGCTATTGTTTATTGCAGTTTGTCTGGGGCCGGGTCCAAATCCACCACCCTTGGTATATGGGGCCGGTGCCCTACTCACTGAGCCACAGGCACCACCCTGACTCTGTCATTTCTATCTACAGACTCATCCTTGCTACTAAGATCTAGTCCCACTTTTCAACTGCCTCTCACCCTCTCCACCAACACTTCTACTTCAGTAGCCTCCCGTCATCTAAAATTTAACACATCCACATCTTACTACATTGTTCCACTGCACCCTTCTGCCAGATGACCCTTTGGCAAGCATACCTCTATTTATGTTGCACAATTCTAAATATAACTCTAAAGTGGCATCCAAGATAGAAATCAATCACTTTAAGCTTGGCATTCAAAAGCATTGCCCATTCTGGCCCTTTGAGAAAATCGATGTATACTTTAAAAAACAAACCACTGCATTGTTGTGTTCAAGTACTTTGAAAACACCGAAAAGAAAAACTTATACAGCACCTGCAAGACACAAGAAGGACTGAGGTTTGGTCCACAAATGAGCAAAGCAGCTCTTTCAAGGTAAAAAGCTGCTGGTTTAGGAAAGAGGAGAATGAAGGCTCCGCTTAGTCATCTGGATCATAACATGAAGGAAATAATAAACCCCCAGGGACAAGCAGAGAGAGCGCCCTAGTGTGTCCATCACTACACTGACCGATATCTAAGGAGGGAAAGGGAGAGGGAAGCAGTGCAGAGTTCTCTGTGACCAGGGGCTTCCCTCCTGGTGGAAACCCTCATCCTTGCCACCAACATCTCAGGCCAGATGACTGGACCAGCCTCTCCGCTTATCTCCCTGCCTCCTCCTGGCATGCCAGTGGTTCACTTGCCACACACCCAGTGATTATTGAAAATGTAAATAAAACCATGCTCTTCCCCAGGGTTGCAGTGGCTTCCCAACACACTTATGATAAAACCCAAACTACTGCTAAGGACCAGCATCTGCTGACAGTCTTTCAGCCTCAACTCACCCCTCTCTCTCTCTGCCATACCTCCCCCTAATGCTAGGCCTTAGGACTCACTGTTCCCTCTTTTTGGACTCCCCATCTGTACCAGTTTGCCTGGTAGTACCATCAAAAGTCCCATGTCCTAAGAAATCCCAAACTGGGATGGCTGGTCATGCTGTCTGTGAGGAGGGATGACTGTCTATCATTCAGCTCTCAGCTCAAGAGTCTTTCCTTGGAAAGGCCTTAAATGCCATCCAAACTAAAGTAGCTCCCCACCTCCACCCCATTCATTCCCTGTCACATCACCCTGTTTTACTTTCTCCCTAGCATTTATCACTAGCTGAAATTATTTCATTCTTATGATTTGCTTTCTTACTGTCTAACTCCCCACACTCTAATATAAGCTCCATGAAGAACAAAGGGTTATTTACCCTGCTACCCAGACATGGCAATATGGTAGGTACTCAACTACTACTGAATGAATGAGAGCTAGCTTAGTCATCTGGATCATAATCTGAAGGAAAGAATAAACCCTTGGGGAGAAGCAGACAAAGAGACCTAATGTGCCCATGACTACACTGACCGATATTTAAGAAGGAACATAAAGAAGGCAAAATAGCAGTAAACTGCTGCTAAATCTAAGCATCTAGAAAGCAGCAGTTTGTAGAAAGCACATGGGGGTGGAAGCTCTCTCCCAACAAAACTGGAGGGAGGATGTTTAAAAAAGTGCTCGCTCTGAGAAGGTGAAAAAGAGTAACAGGAAATTCTCAAACAGGGATGTATCCAGTGTAGAAGTAACCAAATCGGGCAGAAGGATGCCGCATATCAGCTATTCAGAAGGTCTGTGACTTCACATGACAGACTGTCACACTGGTGGCCCCTAATACATGACACATCCTCATATTCAGGCCTTGTCTAGTCCCCTCCCACACTTACTATACACTTGGCCAAGGGACTTTTTTTTTTATACATTAGAAAGCATGATACAAACAAGGACTTGGTAAGGGCTTGTTCTCTGAAATGCTCCTTCCTGAAAACCAGCCTCTACACCAGGAAGCAAATACAAACAGTGCTCTGATCCTAGCTCTTTGTACTGAACAATGTTACTTGGAAATTAATTTACTTCAGTCTATGCAGATCTGCTTCATACTTTCTAAATGATTACGCAGTGTTCCACTCTGTGAAAGTATCATAGGCAGTAAGCCAGCTGTGTTTAGCTTCCCAAGTTAGCATTTCAGAAAAACTGGTAAATTAGTGGTCAGTGACAATTAAAAAAAATTTTTAATGATAAAAAATTCAAACATATACAAAAACAGAGACTAGAATAATGAACCTTCATATACCCATGACTCAAATTCAACTATCACCCAGATGTTGCCACGCTTGTTTAATATACCTCTTCTTTTTTTTTTTTTTTTGAGACAGAGTCTCACTATGTCACCCTTGATAGAGTGCTGTAGCGTCACAGCTCACAGCAACCTCAAACCCTTGGGGTTAAGCAATTCTAAGCAGCCTCCCTAGTAGCTGGGACTATAGGTACCTGCCACAACATCTGGCTATTTTTTTGTTGTAGATGTCGTTGTTTGGCAGCCCCAGGCTGGGTTTGAACCAGCCAGCTTTGGTGTAGCTCAGCCTAGCTGCTGAGCTACAGGTGCCAGGCCAACCTCCTTTTTATTATTCAGCTATTTTAAAGTATCTTCCAGATGTTATATAATTCCATTTCTGAATACTTCACTAAACATCTCTAAAAATATGAATTTTCTTATATATGTCAAAATCATACTTAAAAAATAAATGATGATCGGCTCAGCACCTGTAGCTCAATTAGGGTGCTGGCCACATGCACTGGGGCTGGTGGGTTCGAACACGGCCCAGGCCCGCCAAACAACAATGACTACTACAACCAAGAAATAGCCAGGCATTGTGGCAGGCACCTGTAGTCCCAGCTACTTGGGAGGCTGAGGCAAGAGAATTGCTTGAGCCCAAGAGTTTGATGTTGCTGTGAACTGTGATGCCACAGCACTCCACTGAGGGCAACATAGACTCTATCTTAAAAAAAAAAAAAAAAAAAAGAAATGATGACCAATCCCCTCATTTCACCTAATGCTTTTAAATTCAAATTTCAAACTGTCACTGCAAAGTTTTTTTTTACTGATGGTTTGCTAGATTCAGACACCAAAAATGATTTAAAGGTTGTTCTTTTAATCCTTCAATTCAAAGGAGTTGGGCAGGCTCCTTCCTACCCAATTTTTCATTTCATGCCACAGGAAGGGACTATTTTAGTTATTCTGTATCCTCTAGGGCAGGTATGGGCTTTTGATTATCTAACTATGTGTCTATATATATATTTTTTGAGACAGCACTTTGTCACCCTCAGTAGAGTACAGTGACATCATAGCTCACAACAACCTCAAACTCTTGGGCACAAGTGGTTCTCTTGCCTCAGCCTCCCGAGTAGCTGGGACTACAGTTGCCCACCACCACACCTGGCTATTCTTACAGACAAGGTCTCATTCTGGCTCAGGCTGGTCTCGAATCCATGAGATCAAGCAATCTACTGCCTCTGCCTCCCAGAGTATTAGAATTATAGGCATGAGCCACCGCGCCCGGCCTCTATATGTCCAAATATATCTTTATCTTTTCTTTACAGTTGATTGATACTTTGGTTGAATACTTACTTCTGAGTTGAAAATCAATTTCCCTCAGAATTTTGAAAACAGTGATCCATTTTTTAATTCTAGGAATGCCACCAAATAGCCTGGTGCTTTTCTTTTCTTTCTTTCTTTCTTTTTTTTTTTTTTAAGAGACAGAGTCTTACTTTGTCGCCCTTGGTAGAGTGCTGTGATGTCACAGCTCACAGCAACCTCCAGCTCTTGGGCTTAGGCGATTCTCTTGCCTTAGCCTCCTGAGTAGCTGGGACTACAGGCGCCCGCCACAACACCCAGCTATTTTTTTGTTGTAGTTTGTCCAGGGCTGGATTAGAACCCGCCACCCTAGGTATATGGGGCCAGTGCCCTACTCACTGAGCCACAGGCGCTGCCTGCCTGGTGCTTTTCTAATTCTTCATCATTTGTATCCATATTTTTGAAATTTTCTGAAAGCTTTAGCGTCCTCTCTTTTATCCCTGGTAATTTGAAATCTCCTGACAATGTGTCATGATGTGGGCACTTTTCATTCTCTGTGTCAGTTACCTTTTAATGCAGACACCTATGTCTTTAAGCCTGAAATATTTCTTGTATTCTTTCCTCATCATGTTCTCCTTTATTTTCTGTTTCTCTTTTTGGAACTCCTATAGCAAGGCTTTAGAGGAATGACTCCACTATGTCTTTTATCTTTTCTCTCCTATTTACTGTTCTTTATCTATTTGTTCTACATTCTGGGAGATTTTTCCTTTAACTCTTTTTTTTTTTTTTTTTTTTTTTTTTGGAGACAGAGTCTCACCACTATGTCACCCTGGGTAGAGTGCCTTGATATCACAGCTCACAGCAACCTCACATTCTTGGGCTTAAGCAATTCTCTTGCCTCAGCCTCCCAAGTAGCTGGGACAATAGGCGCCCGCTACAATGCCTGGCTACTTTTGTTGTTGTTGTTGTTGTTATTGTCATTATTATTTACTGGCCAGGGTGGGGTTTGAATCTGCCAGCCGCAGGACACGTGGCTAGCACCATAATCACTGTGCTATGGGCGCCAAGCCTTCTCTAACTCTTTTAAAGTATCTGTTTTTTTGAGATAGGGTCTTGCTCTCTTGCCTGGGCTGAGTAAGGTGGCATCATCATAGCTCACCACAACCTCAAGCTCCTGGGCTCAAGCAATTTTCCTGCCTCGGCCTCTGGAGTAGCTGGGACTACAGCATAAACCACTCCTATGGCTATGTTTTCTTTTCTTTTCTTTCTTTCTTTTTTTTTTTTTTTTTGTGGAGCTGAGGCCTCGCTATGTTGCTCAGGCTGTTTTTGAACTTCTGGCCTCCCGCCATAGCCTCCCAAAGTGCTAGAATTACAGGCATGAGCCACTGCAGCTGGCCAAACTCTTTTATTAATTTTTAAATTTGATAATCATAGTTTAAATTTTCAGGAGTTCTTTTTCATTCTCAGAATTATTCTTTTGTGATATCCTGTTCTGTTTTATGAACATAGCAACTTCTAATATCTCACAGAATAGTTAGTGCCCATGGAGATTTACTCTCTTCCTTTTGTTACTTTTTTTTTTTTAATCTCTTTTTTTTATTTTCAGTTTTCATATTAGAGGCTTTCCTTGTTTGTCCAATGATCCTTGATTGTTTGATTTTTTTTTTTTTTTAATTTTAAAACTTTTTTTGGCGGGGGACGTGGCTTATGCCTATAATCCTAGCACTCTGAGGGGTTGAGGCCTGTGGATTGCCTATGCTCATGGGTTCGAGACCAGCCTGAGCAAGAGCCAGACCTCATCTCTAAAAATAGCTGGGTGTTGTGCGGGCGCCTGTAGTCCCAGCTACTCAGGAGGCCGAGGCAAGAGAATCACTTGAGCCCAATAGTTTGAAGTTGCTGTGAGCTATGATGGCACAGTACTCTACCGAGGGCAACAAGGTAAGACTCTGTCTCAAAACAAAAAACAAAAACAAAGCCCTTTTTATCATGAAAAAATTTCAATGTACACAAAAGAAGAGAGAATAGAACAATGAGCTTCCCATATGCCCGTCACCTAGTTTCAATAATAATCACTATTTTGCCAACCTTGTCTTACTTATTCTCCTTCGCACACATACCTCTTCAATATTTGGAGGTTTGTGATTTTGTTTTGTCTGTTCTCTCTCTCTTTTTTTTTTTTTTTTGAGACAGAGTCTTATTATGTCACCCTTGGTAGAGTGCTGTGGTGTCACAACTCACAGCAAACTCAAACTCTTGGGCTCAAGCGATTCTCTTGCCTCAGCCTCCCAAGTAGCTGGGACTATAGGTGCCTGCCACAACACCGGGCTATTTTTTCTTGCTATTATTGTTGTTGTCATTGTTGTTTAGCAGACCCAGGCCAGGTTCAAACCCACCAGCCCTGGAGCATGTGGCTAGCGCCCTAACCACTGAGCTATGGGTGCCTAGCCTGTCTGCTCTTTCTTAACAGTCCAACACTAATCAGGAATTCTGTGGACATGGTTGAGGCTCGCTTACTGGAAGACATCACTTGTGGGTGATTCACCAGGGAAGGAACTCTTTTTCCTTAGATGAACCGAACATTTCTATGTAGAGGCCTTTTTTTCCAAAGTCATTCAATTTATTCAGAAAATAAATGTCTATTCTTATCCCTGGGCAGCCAGCATCTAAGTATAAATGTATATACCAGGCAGGGGGCTGATAGGCCCCTGTGTAAACTCTCTGGCTACCACCTCCTCTCACAAAGGCTTTGTGACACATGCCTTCAATTCCTAAGTTACTCTAAGGTTGGGCAAAGGGTGAGTCATCTCTCTTCCTCTTGGTATTTCCCTGAACATACTTTCAGTCTTGCCTTTCTCCACACTGAAGGATGGGAAAGGTACTATATTCTACATCATCTAAAGTAAAGGGACAAGAGATACTGCCTAGAGTTCCTGAACAAGAAATTAAGGATTAATGGTCAATTACAAATATAACTAAAAGGAACACTGAAATGAATGAAATAAATATATTCGGAGAAGTAAGGAAAGAAAGAGGGGAAATTGAGCTAAATCCTCATAACAGCAGAAAAAAAAAATCAACGAGCACTATCTGGAGTTCATAAACTATGCAACAGCAATATAAGCATTTCACTTAGAGATATGAAGGTAACCTCCAGAAGAACATGACTGCTGAGGAGAAGGGATGGGGCAAGGGACCCCTGCTTTTCATTATGAGTCTGTATCAGAGAAAACTATGTGAGTGGATTTCTATGATACGATTTTTTCTTTTAATTTAACAAAACCATATTAGGGAAAGGAGGAATTCTTCAATGTTCCCATTACTCTTAGGATAAAGATCTAAATTCTTTAAACAGCTGGTAAGTCTGTTTAAAAAGTAATTTTTGTAAAAAGCTCTTCTGACAATTATGAATTATGTTCAATCCCTAGCAGACCAATTCAAAGATTCATTCTGGCAAGGATATTTTATAAGAAAAGATAATGGTTAGAGAATGCTGTGAAACTCAATAGAAAAAGAACATATGGATAAAGGTTACTGGACTCTTAACTGATAAGTCAGCTGGCAGAATGGATGAGTGCTTTCCCAGAACATGTTTTAATCCTGGGGTTAAAATTTATTAGAAAATTGCTTTGGTGTTTTTTTTTTTTTTTTTTACAGGAATGCTAATTTATTCCCAGAAAGAGATTGTAAATTACATCATGAAATAAGGTTTTGTCACAGACCTGGCTAGGAGCAATTTTTTTTTTTTTTTTTTTGTAGAGTGCCGTGGTGTCACAGCTAACAGCAACCTCCAACTCCTGGGCTTGGATGATTCTCTTGCCTCAGCCTCCCAAGTAGCTGGGACTACAGGCACCCGCCACAACGCCCGGCTATTTTGTTGTTGCAGTTTGGCCGGGGCTGGGTTTGAACCCATCACCCTCGATATATGGGGCCGGCACCCTACCCACTGAGCCACAGGCGCTACCCACTAGGGGCAATTTTTAATTATAAGTCTCTACAAATTATCTGGACCAACTCTGTCTAACAGAACATTCTTGAGTGACATAAATGTTCTGTATCTTTGCTGCTCAGTGAGGCAGCCACCAGTCACATGTGGCTTGATCAATTGAAATGTGGCCAAAAGAATAAGCAACTGAAGTCTGAATTCTACTTAATTTTAATTGATAGCTGCAAGTGGCTTGTGGCTGCCGCACTGGACCACCTTAGTTTCCAGGCCCTTCTTTCCCCAAGCTCTCCTTTCTGTGTTCCAGCCAGTCTGACACAAGCAAGAAGGTTAAACTTACCACAAGTTCGAAGATGTCCATGAAGACAGAATGTCCCTTCGGTGTTTTCTCATTCAGACTAGCAGGAGACCAGATCCAATAGAAATAAGTACCATCTGAAGAGAGGTGCACGGTGCTCATGGTGCTGCCAACAGGGAGGTGATTTGCTGGCATTGGCACCATCTGGCACACCTGGACATGAACAGCAGGAAAGCTTTACTAGAGTGGCACATAAATTCTCATTAATCTTATCAGCTCATTGTTAATGCTGTTAAGTCCAAGATGAGAATTCATTAGGCTTCTTGATCAAAATAAAACTGATATTTATTCTAAGAAAAATACCCAAAAATTATATGGCAAAAATATAAAAGTTCATACTGTGGCAAGTAGAATAAATATAAACAGTCATACAACAGATGAAAAGATTCATGAGATTAATGGAAATTACATTTAATAGGAAAAGTATTGATTAAGCACCCTGAAATCTGTTATGCATGTGTTTTATCTAGCATTGACTAAACATAAAGTTTTTGAGAAATAGCACTTTATCATATTTCTTTAGTAAATGAATTTAAGATTAATTATGTTTAAAAGACAAGAAAAGTGTCTTATTCATCCTTATATTCTAGGCACCTAACTCAGAGCCTAACTTGAAGTTATTTAATAAATATGGAAGGAAGGAAAAAAGTGACTACAATAGGAAGATGAGAAGGGAAGCTGAGCAGAGGAAGGAGAAAGGAGAAACAGAGTAAAAAATATGAAGGCCCACAACAGATCCTAACTGATCACACAAGGACTCATTGGAATTCACCAGGTCTATCAGAAAGAAAAGGCAAATACCAATTCCCTGTATTAGACATGAACGTACATGTTTCTAATAGTAAACTTTCTTCTATGTGAATATAATGAATAAGCTTTGCATAATTTCACATTAAATGTGTAGCTACACACTAATTTTTTCTGCCAGAGATAAGCACATAAAATGAGGGAAAATGAGAACCAAACAAACTGCTGGCTAGGTTTTTGTTGTTTTTGAAAATCTGGAAATAACGGGGGACAGTGACTCATGCCTACAATCCTAGCACTCTGGGAGGCTGAGGTGGGTGGATTACCTGAGTTCATGAGTTTAAGACCAGCCTGAGCCAGAGTGAGACCCCATCTCTAAAAATAGCTGGGCATTGTGGCCGGCGCCTATAGTCCCAGCTACTGGAGAGGCTGAGGCAAGAAGATCACTTACTTGAGAACTAAGAGGTTGAGGTTGCTGTGAGCTATGATGCCACGCACTCTACTGAGGGTGACAAAGTGAGACACTGCCTCAAAAAAAAAAAAAAAAAAAAAAAAATAGGGCGGTGCCTGTGGCTTAGTGAGTAGGGCGCTGGCCCCATATACTGAGGGTGGCAGGTTCAAACCCGGCGCGGGCCAAACTGCAACAAAAAAATAGCTGGGCATTGTGGCAAGCGCCTGTAGTCCCAGCTACTTGGGAGGCTGAGGCAAGAGAAT
>CAUYPK010146551.1:0-81901 GCA_963574355.1 Loris lydekkerianus | reverse complement strand
TTTTGGAGTATAAGGATTCAGGATTTTTAACCATTTATTTACAATGCTTTACTGTCTTAAATGGTTTATTCACTGTATTAAAGTTGCCATTGAATACTATGGGTTAATGTGGTATGTTTCATTTAACCTACTGATTCCTCAGTAGGTTATATATTTTTATTTTTGAAATATGGGTATATATGGGTATATATTTTTAGTTTTGAAATTTACCAGTGGCTGCTGCATTTTCCACCTCGGCTTATACTCGAGTCACTAAGTTTTCCCAGCTTTTAGGGTAAAATTAAGGGGGTCAGCTTATACTTGGGTTGGCTTATACTGGAGTATATGTGGTATTTTTATTTTTATTTTTTTGAGACAGAGCCTCAAGCTGTCGCCCTGGGTAAAGTGCCATGGCATCACAGCTCATAGCAACCTCCAACTCTTGGGCTTAAGTGATTTTCTTGCCTCAGCCTCCCAAATAGCTGGGACTACAGGCGTCCGCCACAATGCCTGGCTATTTTTGGTTGTAGTTGTCACTGTTGTTTGGCAGGTCCGGGCTGGATTCAAACCCATCAGCTCTGGTGTGTGTGGCTGGCGCCTTAGCCACTTGAACTACAGGTGCTGAGCCAAGGATAAGTTATTTATTTATTTATTTTTATATAGCATTTATACTTTATTTATTTATTTATTTATTTATTTATTGCAGTTTTTGGCCAGGCCAGGGTTTGAACCTACCACCTCCGGCATATGGCGCCGGCGCCCTACTCCTTTGAGCCACAGGTGCCACCGATAAGTTATTTTTAATGCTAGAAGTCTAGCCAAGTGCAAACCATGCAGTCCAACATGTGACAGGAAACAAGACAGCTCTGAAGACGGACATGATACCACACTGTGGTAGAGGCCGTGGCCCTGCCTGGTCTCAGCACTCGAGTGATACTCCACACGGCTCAGGTAGCCCAAACACACTGCTTTCTCGCTGTATTAATGGTGCGTTGCATTTTTTACTGCTAAGTACATATGTGTGAGTCAGGAATGATGGTGATGCCAAACCACCACATACTGTGACCGAGACAGTGACATCTTTACTTACTGATGGTTCAGTGTACATAAACTTTTGTTTCATGCACAAAATTATTAAAAATGCTATATAAGGCTTGGCACCTGTAGCTCAGTTGCTAGGGCACCAGCCACATACACTGGGTATGTCGAACCCAGCCCAGGCTTGCTAAACAATGACAACTATAACAAGAAAATAGCCAGGCGCTGTGGCGGGTGCCTGTAGTCCCAGCTACTCAGGAGGCTGCGGCAAGAGAATCACCTAAGCCCAAGAGTTTGAGGTTGCTGTGAGCTGTGATGCCACAGCACTCTACTGAGGGCAACATAATGAGACTCTGTCTCAATAAAAAAAAGAAATTTCTATATAAAATTATCTTTAGGCTATGTGTATAAGGTATGCATGAAACATAAATGAACTTTGAGTTTAGACTCGGGTCCCATCCCCAAGGCATCTCATTATGCATATCCAAAATCCAAGCAAATCCAAAATACAAAAGACTTCTGGTCTCAAGCATTTCAAAACTGGAACACTCAACCTGTACAAGCACCCTGCACGGCTGACAGAAGTCTTATTGTGAATGACATCAATGAAGCCTCTAGCAAGAAAGTCAGCCACACCACCCCTAAAGGCCATGTAACAAGTGAGATTTCACAATGAAACACACTACCAGGTTGACTGTCCTTGTCACCCATCCTAAGCCCTCAGCAATCTCACACACAAATTCAAACTAGAAGGGTAGCGTAGGCTCTATCATGTGAGGGGATGAAATATCTTAAAAACCTTGTCCAGAAATTTTCCAAGATAAAATAACACCTGCTCCCGAAGCTGTAACTGTGAAAGATGGTACTTGGGCAGTTGAGAAATAGTTATATATACATTATTTGGCTTCATCTAAGAGTGGTCCAGAACCAAAAAGACTGTGCAGACAAGAATTAATGTAGTTGCCTCGGTGCCTGCAGCTCAAGTGGCTAAAGCGCCAGCCACATACACCAGAGCTGGCAGGTTCGAATCCAGCCTGGGCCTGCCAAAAAACAAGGACAACTACAACCAAAAAATAGCCGGGCATTGTGGCGGACGCCTGTAGTCCCAGCTACTTGGGAGGCTGAGGCAAGAGAATTGCTTAAGCCCAGGAGTTGGAGGTTGCTGTGAGCTGTGATGCCACAGTGCTCTACCCAGGTCAACAGCTTGAGGCTCTGTCTAAATTAAAAAAAAAAAAAAAAAGAAATTAATATAGTTCTAAGACTGCTATGCTTAGAAAGACTTGTTGTAAGGTTAGCCCGTGGTCGTTGTCTGGAAACGTGGCGGATAAACAGTTCTTTACACTGTTATAAAATAAAATGTTCCCTATGTCTACCAGGGATCCCCACACTTTTTAAACGGGGGGCCAGTTCACTGTCCCTCAGACCGTTGGAGGGCCGGACTATAGTTAAAAAACAAAAACAAAAACAAAAAACTATGAACAAATTCCTATGCACCCTGCACACATTTTATTTTGAAGTAAAAAAACAAAACAGGAACAAATACAATCACACCACCTCATGTGGCCTGCGGGACCCCTGGAACATTACAGTTTATTCTGAACAGCTGCTTCCCTTCCTGGCACCTGGAACTTTGGTAGATGTAAGGCAGTAGGGGCGCATGTAACCAGCCCCCTGTAAAACCTTCAGGTGCTGAGCGCCTAATGAGCTTCCCTCCTAGACATTCCACAGGTGGAGTCACAACTCATTGCCGGCAGAATTTAGGGTGTTCTATGAGTCTGCTGGGAAAGGACTCTTGGAAACTTGTGCCTAGTTTCTCTAGACTTCACCACAGGTGCCTCTGCCCTTTACTGTCTTTTCTTTGATTATTTTTACTATAATAAATCTTAGCCAGAAATTTAACTGTATTCTGAGTCCTATGAATTATTAAATTAGAGTGGTCTTAGAGCCCCCCACAAGCAGATAATAAGGTCTTCCACTGTAAGACCAGCTGAGAAAACACGGGATCAGAGTTCGGTCCCCCTTGATGGGGCAGGGGTGTGGCAGGCCTGTAGTACACTGTCCAGGAGCCTAGGAGGAACCATTTTGAAAAGCTAAAGGGTATGCACTCCTCAAAACTTACCAAAGTCAATCAAAATCCAAACTGTTTAAAGAGATAATTACTACTAAGTCCACTTAAAAGAACAAGTCACAAAATGGGGTTCTTTTATACTTCTGAGTTGAACACATGTTGTCATCAGAAAAAGCCCGCTAAGGTGGATCATGCCATAGGTTGACAGATGAGAAATGGAAGCAGAGCAAAGAGCTGGAATCTGAGCCTCCATCTGCCACTCACCCTCCTTCCACAGCATCCACAGCATCACGTTGCCCTCGGAGGAGAATGTTCTCTCAGTGGTGCTTTTCCACTGAGAAGGGCAGAAACATTTGCTATTTAATAGCAAACTTGAACAAGTATTAGACATTTTTTAAAAAGCAATTAATCTATCTCTTTCCCTACACTCCTGCCCCCCAAAAGTAGTTAATTTTGTTAAGCAAATGGGAAAGCCAGGCACAGTGGCTCACACCCATAATTACAGCATTCTGGGAACAAACGTGGGAGGATCACTTGAGTTCAGGAGTTCGGGACCAGTCTGAGCAACAGCAAAACCCCATTTCTACAAACAACAAAATCAGCTGGACACATGCCTGAAGTCCTAACTACTTGGGAGGCTGAGGCAGGAGGACTGCTTGAGACCGGAAGTCTGAGGCTGCAGTGAGCTGTGCTGACGCTACTGCACTCTAGCCAGTAAGGGAAGGGAAGGTGGAGAGAATGTACTTAACTCTGCTTAGGGTTATGCAAGTGCACTTGTTTCCCTTAAGTGTTTTAATTGTGAATTCACGTGAGAGACAAAAAAAAAAACTGTGGATTGAGTCATATTACATGCATTAAGAACAAATTAGTAAAGGAGTGAGACCCTGTCTGTCTCAAAAACGTACCACCTTTACAATCGAGTCACGGCTGATAATCAAGGGAAAGCCTGTCTAGGCAACGGACACAGGACAGGCCAAGGTCTACCGGGGGCTAAGCCCATCTCTTAGGCTACATATAAACAATTGTCCTAAATGAAATGCTTCTTCCATCTTTGAAGAAATCAGAAACTAAATCTTATGATTACAGTCCAGACCATACATCTATTCCTTTTACATTTTAAATTGTTAGTAATGCAGGTCATATGACTAAATCCACAATTTTACTTTTTGTCACTCAAGTGAATTCACAATTAAAACACTTAAAGGAAAACAAGTGCACTTTAGTAAATTCAAGCAGAGTTAAGTACATTTCTCTATCTTACCGCTATCCTCCGCCCTTCCCTTACTGTAATAGAGAACAGAAAGCTGTGGTAATATCTCAAACAAAAGATTATTTGAATAGGATTTTTTTCCAGCAATGAAAAATTAATTTCAAAATTCTTACCATCATGAATTTCATAAGCCAAACTAGTGATCTTCTGGGTAATGATCATCATTGGGCTGTAACAAGATTAAAAAAAATTTTTTTAAGAAGAAAATTAAAACAATACTTACGATGCATGAAAGAAGTTTATTCTGTTAACAGTACTACAAATCTTAACATTCTTTTTTTTTTAATTAAATCATAGCTGTGTACATTAATGTGATCATGGGGCACCACACACTAGTTTCATAGACCGTTTGACACATTGTCATCACTCTGGTTAACATAGCCTTCCTGGCATTTTCTTAGTTATTGTGCTAAGACATTTACATTCCACATTTACTAAGTTTCACATATACCCTTATTAACATAAAAACCCTCTCAGGGATTTCAAACAGATACCTCAAGAGCTATGTGTTGGGGAAGGAGATAGGGAAATCAGGCCTTCTCCTTTGCTTGGAAAAAAAAACAGAACAAAAAGATTCTACCCCTAAAAGAAATCACCTGCCAGCCGGTGACCTGGTCCCTCCTTCTTGTTTATGTGCCAGGAAACAAGGCCAGAAGTACACACACCTGAGTGCGGGGTTGGGGGTTGGGGGGCCATCCTGAGCTGGACCCAGTACTTCCCTCTACTAACCACTGCCCCTTGCCTCTGAATGGAAATGTGGGAAATAGGTTGCCTTAGAAAAGGAGAATGAGTAGAAATTAGGAGTATAGGTGGGAAATGTGAGGTGGGAACAAATCAGAATGAGAGAAACAGGAAAAGAAAAAGGACAGCCTTCCATCTCCCTGGTGGTAAGGGGTTGAAGACCCTAAAGACGCCCACAGAGTGCTCAAGTGCTGAAGCCATGACATATTTAAAGAGGACTTCTAAATCATGTTACAAGGAAGAAAATGGCAATATTTACTCAAATTTATAATTACTATAAACGAACAATTAACTTGGAAAGGAAAAGAAAAAAACAGAAAGCCACCAGGATGCATTTTATCCTTTAACTATTAACATTAGCTTACAGACAGTATGAAAGAACAATTAACCCTACATTTTTTTGAAACTGTAGTGAAACCAAACTGTTTTAAATAAAGGGAGAATGTGCTTTCTGTAAGTTCACAGTTTACATTTCATGGAATCCTCACATATTGTGGAGCACACAGAACCACCCCCACATGCACCCAAAGAAAGGGTCCTCAAGGTCAGGGTCCTCAAGGTCATTCACACAGACAAGGGTGGCAGGGGGGGCTCTGACCCCAGCAGCCGAGTGCCCCTCACCAGCCCACACTGATCAGGGAACACTCCTTAGTGTCCTCTGCCCTCTCTGGCAAAACAGCAATGTCTTGAGCGACGCCTGTGGCTCAATGGTTAGGGTGCCGGCCCCATATACAGAGGGTGGCGAGTACGAACCCGGCCCCAGCCAAACTGCAACAACAAAAAAAATAGATGGGGTTGTGGTGGGAGCCTGTAGTCCCAGCTGCTTGGGAGGCTGAGGCAAGAGAATTGCCTGGACCCAGGAGTTGGAAGTTACTGTGAGCTGTGATGCTAGGGCATTCTACCGAGTACAATGGAGTGAGACTGTCTCAAAAAAAAAACAAAAAAACAGCAATGTCTTTAAACAGGTCAAGAAAGGAAGTGACTTCTCAAGTGCTCGTGTACAATAAAGGGTTTTTGTAAACATTGCTACCACTGGAAATTAGATTCCCAGGCCTGGGCCCTTGAGAATGTCCAGCTCATTCTCCTCACCTAAGAGGCAAGGTTTCATAAATGACAATTGTTATTAAACTTCAAGTACTTGTGGGAGATTTCTCAGAGGTTCATTTAAAGATCAGTTCTTACATTTATAACACTCACTCTCAGGAATCATTCCTCAACCAACCTAAACCCCCAGTAGCTTTGAATGCCCTGCCTATAACTGTTTCTGCTGTGCAAGATACAGTATGCGCTCTTGAGATTTCTATGGATGCCCTATAATGCCCCTGGGGAAAAATAATCATTTTTCCACCCTGCCTAAATCTCTTCATACTTCAGATCACCAGTGAATTAACTTTAAAATCTCCTTTAGTTCTGAATTCTAATTCCCATGTAGCCTTAAAACATAATATAAGCTGATAAGACCATTTCTAAATTTACTTTACCAATGCAGGGACATATTAGCTCTGAGGTATACACACAGACACTGTGAGTGGACGTCCTTTGTGCCCACCTGTGCCCCTGCACAACCATGCAATTTCTATTCCGCCAGGTGTGAAGGGTGCAGGACAATGGGTGGTGCATAGCCGCACTGCTCATCCAGGAAGCAAGCTCCTATCAGAGAGGGAAGAAGGCAGGGAGCAAATCTGAATACTCCAGACTCCCACCACTTAGCTGACTCTCCCTGGAACTGCTTTTCAAGGACAACTACTTCTCCTTCTTGAATCCTCAGCTTAACACTTCATCCAAGAGCCCACTGAGCAACTCTCCCTCACGTAGTTCCTTTGCTCAAACACACACTCACCACTCTCATTTCAACTACGTGTGGTTGTTTCATTTATTAAAATAGAGTGGCCATCTCAAATCTCTCCCCTCTTTAGCAGTCCATAAGTCAAGGAATCTAACCATCTGGTTCACCAATCTTCAGCATGCAGCACAGCATCTGGCACAAGATATGTGCTAAATAGTTATTTTTAAAATATCAAATAAACTTTTTTTTTTTTTGCAGTTTTGGCCGGGGCTGGGTTTGAACCTGCCACCTCCGACATATGGGGTCAGGGCCCTATTCCTTTGAGCCACAGGCGCCGCCCATATAACCTAAAAGTAAGTTTCTAGTCAAGATCTATCACTCCTTCTGTAGGTTGACTGAGGTACTGATCACGCTATATTGTAATTATTTGTTTACTTTTCCATCATCACACACAAATCCATGAGCTACTCAACAGTGTGGGTGCTGCTACACTTATCTCTGTGCTTGGTGTACAAAAATGCCTCCTCGTGGTTTTGTTTCACTTCCTGATGATTGTTTGTTTTCTTTAGCTTTATTGGTGGCAGCCCCAATACCTCTGACTCCGTCTGTCACCAGGGGAGTGGCAAATATAAAAACAGAATGACAAAAGACAAAATTATGACGCAGTGACTATGAAGTAACTTAGGGATGAAAATAAAGGATTATAGGAACAGTTCAGTAAGGGATGAATACATTAAAAATAGCTCAGAAAGGCAAAGTGGAGAGAAAATGGACAGGTGAGTCCAACAGAGAGACATACATAAGCAGGAGGCAGAACAGAGGGACGGGAGAAGACAAGCCTCCCCTGACCATGGCAGAAACTACTGTACCAAAGACACTTAAATGAAAACTAGCCAACTGTGCACAGAGAGATCGGGGTCTTTTTTTTTTTGACAGAGTCTCAAGCTGTGGCCCTAGGTAGAGTGCTGTAGCATCACAGCTCACAGCAACCTTCAACTCCTGGACTCAAGCGATTCTCTTGCCTAAGCCTCCCAAGTAGCTGGGACCACAGGTGCCCGCCACAACGCCTGTCTATTTTTTGGTTGCAACTGTCATTGTTGTTTGGCAGCCCCAGGCTGGATTGGAACCCAACAGCTCTGGTGGCTGGCGCCTTAGCCTTTTGAGCTACAGGCCCCGAGGCAGAGATTAGGGTCTTTTTAACAGCCCATTTCATTCATAAATATCTGTTTGGGACAAGTAAGATGACTCACAATGATTTCATTCATATTTTTACTGACATTATAATTAACTACTGTTTCTATATTAATGAAACTTCCAATATTGAAGGACTCTCCAGACACCTGGACAGGAATCACAAACAGCCTTATCTCACTAGGAAGGAGGCTGGATGCTGGGGGAGGGCAGGGAAGTGGAAGGCTCCGGGGCCCCCAATGTGGTGTCAAAGCCCTGGAAGGGGCTTCCTCCTCCCTGCACAGCACACAGCGTCACTGTCACCAGGTGTAAGTGGTATTACAGGTATTTTCTCCCACTGATACCCTGCTAAGAATGTAGAAAAATCAGGACTTTAACTGTTCAAAATAAATATAACTGATGGAATAGTTTTAGTTAACATAAAAAAATTCACCTGAAGTAAAAAACAAACTTCATACTTTCTGAAATGAAAAAAAAAAAAAAAGGTGGGGGGGATAAAAAATATTATATGCCTTTTCAAGAATAGTAAGATTTGGTTCTGTTACACAGTAAAAATCAAATGCAGTTAACCATTATTAGAGAATAAATGCTAAAAAGGAACAATTACTTTCTTGATTGTTCTTTTATTTCTAGAAGGCTGTTCAACTTACATGATGTTTGTATATTAATGCTGCAAAGCAACTCTATGGAGTCCCGGGGTTCTGAGTGGGACAGGTTCTATGGATTTCTTCTTAAGCTGAATTAGTATAAAGCCAGAACAGGACATTTATCTACTACCTACAACAGCTTCTTTTCATTAAGTGCAAGCTGTACGTAAGCCAGAGACTCACTATGATCACCTTTGTTTGTAAGTGCTAGTCATATGTAAATTGGATGTTTGTAACTCGGGGACAAGCACCTGTTAGGTAAGAAGCCAGCTATTATCTACCAAAAGGAGCAAAGTGTCAATTCCTTATTCTCAGTAACCTCTGAGTGTACAAGTAGCCTTCTATCCACAAAGAGAGCCACTGAAACCAAATAAACTCCATTTACTTAATGCCAAACGAATACATAGTCAGAGACAGCGGAAAAGGCCACTGGCTGGGTCACGCGTCCATTCATTCACTCACCCCTCACTCAGAACACAGGTACGTAAGGAGCACCCAAAAGGCACCAAGTTCTACTCTAGGTGCTGGAGTAAGACAATCCAAGCTGTTGCTGTCTTGTAATTTATACGGCATTGGAGAGAGGTTAGGAATGAACAAACAGGTAAATATACCGTGTGTCAGAAGCTGCTAACTGCTATGCAGTCAGAGGGCTAGGGAATGCAGGGCAGGTGAGCACTGGCCCCACCCAGAAGGTGATAGCTACACAGAGAACAAGCCATCTCAGGGAAGCCTGAGGTAAGTAGCCTCTGGGAAGGGAGAAGGCAAGTTCAACAGCGCTTAGGTCAGACAGTGACTGGCACCTAAGGAGCCAATGTGGCTGAAACCAAGAAGTAGGGAAGACAAGAGCAGGGGAACTGGAGGCAGCTAGCAAGAGGTCAGCTCCAGTTTTACAGAGTGCTGTGAAGAAACCAGCTTGGACCTGAGTGGCGTGAGAACCTACAGGAGATTTCAGGCTAAGAAGTGAGTTTGTTTCAAATGGACACAGTCTAACTCTGAATTTTAAAAAAAGGCTGTGGGGATAAGGAAGCAGCTGAGACAGACAGGAAAAGATGGTGGCCCAGACCCAGGTAACAGCAGAGGCCTGAGGTCGTTTCTAGACATTTCTGACAGTTAAGACAACAACCGTATTAGGGATGGTTTGATAATGTAATTGATGCAGAGTTTGACACCTGATGCCACCAAGGTTTCTGACCAGGGTAACTAGAAGAATGGAGCTGCCTAGGAAGGGAAATAAGGACTTCAGCTGGAGGACTTCAGCTTGAGGACTTCAGCTGGAGGCACTCCCTGAGTCAGATGCCTCCAACAGCAGGTGGAGACGTGAGCAGACAGCTGGACACAGGCGTCAGAAAACTCACCCCCTGACTCTACTATGTATCAACTGCAGAAGATTGGAAAGTTTCTCCAAAAACGTTATTATCTATAAAATGGGAATCATGATAGCACTGTGAGGATTAAGTAAGCAGCATTATGACAACAGTATCCCTTCTCCTCACATCCCCACCTTCACTTGAAAATGTGAGGACTGCTGGGAGCATATGGCACTGAGGGAAACAATAATTAAGTGGGAAGAGCTGTTTCTGAAGCAGCTTTCTATGTGAATAACTATTCAAGAAAGTGTTAAGTGCTGAGTGAGGTATCTGCAGAGACGGAGAGAGATGAGAGAGGACTCCATGCTGGGAGAGCTGAGGGGAAGCAGCACAGCCGACTGGCGACTGGCCCTTCACACCCGGCTCTGGACATGCAGATGTAGCAGGAGGGGTGTTCCAAGCTGAGATCAGCACAGGCAGAAGTGCCGGGAAGACAGAACTAGCCACACAGGCACACGCTGTGGGAAGGCTTTGCAGTCTGAAGGAAACACTGCATCTTTCTGATCATGTTACACCACACCGCTTTGGAAACACACATAAATTCAGGAGAAAGGGTCAGGCGGGGGTTGGGGGATAAACAGAACAAACTGTAAGGAGATCCATATGTGTTCACCCATGGTAACTGGAACTACCAGCAGCAGCTAGACAGAATACTTCCTGTAACCAAATGTCGGTCATGGGCTTGGGAGACACTCCCACAGGATGGACCAGGATAAATGAACACTAAGGTTTCAGGAGCAGCTGAGTAATTTACAGCAACCCTATTTACAACACAGCTTTAGGCACAATGGGAGGAGGACTATCCAGGGCGGCAAGGGGCCTTCTCAGGCTCTTCCACGGGACACAAAAGGATGTCTACAATCAAGACTCTAGGTCAGAAAAAACGCCTTTTCAAAAAGGAGTGATAAAAAGAATAATCGCACCTGTGGCTTTTAGACCAAATGGTCTATTACTTCTTATGCTTCACTCTCATCTATACAAGCACCTGGCTCGGGCTCCAAAGGCACTGAGCAAAATGCACAGCAC
Organism: Loris lydekkerianus; assembly: GCA_963574355.1. Classification (NCBI taxonomy): domain Eukaryota; kingdom Metazoa; phylum Chordata; class Mammalia; order Primates; family Lorisidae; genus Loris; species Loris lydekkerianus. The sequence continues at coordinate 70,788 of CAUYPK010146551.1, read as the reverse complement.
ATGTTCGCTAAACTCAGCTGGAAGAACACTGTGACTCTTACCAAAACATCTACCAAGCATTTGATACCACGTCGTTAGCTCTAAGATACATTCTTGACTTGAATGAAAAATTATTTCCCACATATCTTCTTTTGGTGTGTAGCACCACAGAAACCAACATATTCCAATTAAAACTCATTATCTTACTATGCCAGATCTGTTCTTGCTTCCATCTACAATTTATTTAAAAACGAGGCAAAAACTTTCTTTTTTCTTTCCAAATGTCATAATACCCTTTGAAGAATGAAGCCAGGCTCCCTGCATTGATTTACAATCCAACTATTATTATGTTTTATTTCTTAGATCCGGGCATAGGTCTGTTTCTAGGGCCTCTATCCTGGCTGCTTAGTCTGTTTCTCTGTCAGTCCGTAATATTTTAGCCCTCCTGCTTTACAGACAACAGCATGTTTTTATATCAAATTCCTACTCTCAAGCATTTCCCTTTTAGAGAATCTTTGAATCAATTTATCTTTCTTCAAAACTGCAATATTACCTGCATTATACTGAAAGATTAATGTAAGGGGAATTTAACATGTTAACGATACTGAATCTTACTATCTCAGTAAGCAAGGTGCTTCTCCAGTTGCTCTTCTGTGCCCTATAGTGAGGCTTTATCGTTTTCTACACAGAGGTCCTGCACAGTTCTGTCCACAGATAATCCTAGATATTTCAGTTTCTATTGCTTTTGAAACTAAGATTCTTTTGTCTATTATATTTTCTAACTGGTTATAGTAGTTACTGCTGATACAAAGAAAAGCTACTCGATCACTTTCTACTTCCAAATATCTATTTTCTGAGGCTAACATGAAAGCTAATAACTTCAGTAACTTTTCAATCTTTCTGCAAACACAAATGTCTATTAAGAGGTACCATAAGTCCTTTTCATCTCATCAATATTTTGAATATATCTTGAATGTAATAGTTTATGCGTGAACACACAATAGGTTTTTCCATACCTTGTGCACATGAAATTGCCCCATGTAAAACTAGTTTAATGATAATTCCTCAACTAAAGCCAGGCTGTGCTTTCCAGCTCCAAAGCACTGGGACAGCACAGCACAGAGCGCGAGTCGGTCACTTTTCTCAATTCTGCCTAAGTCAGACACCCAATACTCTGAATAGCTGGAATACAAACCCCAGTTAGGAGCAAGTTATAGTCTTTGTTCTCGTGCTGTAACACACTCAAGGGCTGAACACTTCATCATGGCCAGAGTCTGCCTTTAGATGGCTTTTTTCTCCTACACCCATCAAAAAAAGAAAGAAAAGGGCCCCCAAAAGCCCTTGACCTTAATTCTGACTCAATGGTTCATACCACTGTGCTGTTTGTTGGCACTCCCTGTCATCTTCATCGAGAGGCTTCCAAGCCAAAGAGCCTGAAGGAGGCAGAGCCTTAACAAGGAAGGAGGCTGTGGCCTAAACGTGTGGGGCAAAGGCTCCCCCTTCAGCAGAAATGTGAGTGTGAAACTTTTATGTGAAGTCATTGAAATTATGTTTCTGTTTCAACAGCAAGAATGAAGAATAGATATCCCTATCTATTAGATATCCCTATCTAATATAGACAGATTATTAGCTAAGGGCTTGAGAGCAACAAGAATTTGGAACAGCAGATGAGGGAAACAAAAAAGGTCTAAGATCAAACCAAAGGAGGGGCTGTGAATGTCCAAGAAAGACTAAGTCACACAAATTTGTACTGACTTCAATCCATATGGCTGTAAATAAATTCAATTTGGTTGGACTAAGTTACCTTTTAAATCTGGTGGTTTAAAAAAATAAAATGTTTTTAGGTGAAATATTATATGGAATTCCAAAATACAAACTATGGAAACACGGAACAGACAGTCAAAGCAAAACTGGAGGCCTCAGAAGCACCTCTGCTGAGCGGGTCTGGCACCTGCCTGGGGAAACTGCCTGTAGAATCCCAAGACCACAAAGGTCAGTTTGAAAATTCATGATGTTACAATATTGTCAACTCTAAGTTGCTAATGTTAACGTTTCTGTTATCAACACTCCCAAGCTAAACAAGTCATGAGTGTCCTTTCGGTTTCTATTTTACACCATAATGCTTAATTGATTTCTTACATATTATAATGCAAATATTATAAGCTATGAATTCCTCTTATAGATAATACAGCTCTATCCACAATGCTCAGATTTTTGTACTTGTTTTGTTACTTTTCCCTAATTTTCTCAATGTATTTTTTCCTTAGAGAATTTAACAAATGTGCGCGATCCCCTTGCAGTTTTTCCAAGTCTTAATGTTTCATTGAGTTTATGTCAGATTCCTTTTAATAAAAGAAAGAAAACATTGTCAATGCCCCCACAACACAGACATCTGGGCCCAGGCCTCCTTCGTTACCAGGAGGAGGCCTGTTCTGAGTTGGGTGTTTGTCATTCCTGGATACTTTTCTGTGTTTTCAGACTTTATGTAGATGATGTCTCATGGTGCATATTATCATTCTGTGCATACTTTTCCACTAGGTTTTTTTGCTTACCAGTGTTCCTGAGGTTGATCCCTGCTGAGACAAGCAGCTCTAATTTATGTATTTTCAAGGCTGTGTAGAATACTGTCGCATGAATATACTATGATGTATTTACCTTTCTGTTGATGTTTCCAATAGTTTCTACTACTCTGTAATAGTTTTTAACTTTCTTCTTTACTAAGTATTACTAATTCAGTGAGTATTTAATGCCACTATGTGCTAAGCACTAAGGATGCATGATGAACAAGACCAACAGAGTTGATATTCTCCAAAAGATTGAATTTTCTAAGCCACTGCATTTCTTTCAAATGTATAAAACTAGTTTCTAATTTCATCATACTATGATGACAACAACGTGACCTAGGTATATTTTCATGGTGGCCTAGTGTTTACTGATTCTGTTCATTAGCTCATTTTTCACTAGAATTCCCATCATTCATAAACTGGGTTGCTGTAATCTGTTCACCTTTTCTGCATTCCAGGTGTGTTTCTCAGTTCTACTCACTATATTGCTAGTTGGTTAATGAGTTCTTTTAGTGTATTTAATCTGTTTTGTTTTGTTTTGGTTTGGTTTGTTCTGGATGCAGTCTCCTTTCAACCAGCCTATTTAACACTTAATCTTAGCCAAAAGACTGAGAAGTCAAAAACCAAGCCTATTTTAAAAATCTGTGTAGTAAAATGTACTTCAATCTCATTAGGGAAAAAAAGATATTTCATCTTCTAAAATTCTCTTGTTTTACAGGAATGATTTTTCTCTGAACCCATACAACTTTGGTCCATGTCTATTAGAGAAAAAAAATCTTTTTCAGGGATATCATGATTTTTTTTTCCCAATATACTTATCCTTAAATTGGATTTATGCTTAAAACTTACACTATCCAGATGACTCAAGACTAACATGAAAGCAGGCCTTATATGTCATGTTCAACTAAAAAAGTCATTGGGGGGATGGGTGTGCTCCCACTTGGTGGGCACAATGTAAGGGTACACGGCACACCGTCTGGGTGTGGGACACAACTGTGAGATAGACCCTACCTAACGAATTCAAATACTGTGACCTGGTTGGTTGGTTGTACCCTAACATTAACCTGAAATAAAAAATAAAAACATAAATATAAAAACAATTTTAAATACTGACAAAAATGTTTTAAAAAGTTATCAGGCCTAACATAAACAATATAAAGGTTTATTTTCAATTTCCCCACTTGGTACCTAGGTGTTAGCAGATGTTCCCTTATACAGATGGCAAGCAAATTACAAGGGGTTGGGCTGCATTTATGTCATAATAGTCATTCAACCAGTTTTGGTACAGGACAGAGAAACCCAACTAGTACCAGAGAGGGAATAAATTTCCTCTAAAGGAACAAAAGCCAAAATTATTTCCATTACTCAACTGAATACTGAGGCTGAATGCAGAATACTGCACAAGGATGAAATGCCTAGAAATAAAATAAAACGCTGAAGTGTCTTCTCTAAGAAATTCAGCCTGAACTCACCCAAGGACCTTTGAACCAAGAAAGTCCCATTAGGTACTAAGAACAGAAAAAGGGAGGAGTTTTTATGATGTAAAAGATGGCAAATGATTGTATTATATATCAGAGACTCAAGAATAGAAGGCAGGCAGGTGGGCAAGCAGGGAAGGAAAGAAGGAAGGAAGGAAACCAATTTCCCATAGTTTTAAATGACTGCAGAAATTTTTACCAAAATTAGAAAAAGCTTTCAAAACTAACGTTAAGAAATTTAATTGCTATATATTTAGAAGTTGTATATAAGACAATTTAAAAGCACACGTTATTTTTGTGACTTTTATAGCATTATAAAAGACCACGTACCAAAAGAAAAAAATTTTAAATAAAGGAATTTTCTTTTTTGTTATTGTTGTAGAGGATGCCCAGAGCTCAATGGCCTCTAAGCAAGATGATTTGCAGCTTGGGGGCGGACCCTCAGGCAACTCATCCTTAGGTGTTAAAGCTTAATCATCCTCTGGAGTCACAGAGAGAGAGAGCAGAGGACCGTGGCAATCCTTAAGCATGCAGTCATTGTCTAACACTCCCCTCACCTGTCATGTACCATCTCAATAAATAGCTACTGCGGAGGTTACTTAGGGCTACCCAGCACTTATGGTTAGCCCTCCTCTTGCAAGCTTGTACTTCTGTAGCATGCCTATTTCCTCTGTGCGGTGACGGGGATAGGGCCATAGGGGCCGCAACGTTTTTATTTATTTTTTTTTTTGAGACAAGAGTCTCACTATGTCACCCTTGGTAGAATGGCACGACATCACAGCTCACAGCAACCTCAAACTCTTAGCTGTAAGCAATTCTCTTGCCTTAGCCTCCCAAGGAGCTGGGTCTACAGGCACCTGCCACAATGCCTGGCTTTTTTTTGTTGCAGTTGTCATTATTGCCTAGCTGGCCCAGGCTGGGTTTGAACCCGCCAGCCTGGGTGTATGTGGCTGGTGCCATTAACCACTGTGCTACGGGCACTGAGCCTATAAAGGAATTTTCAACTAAAATGTTTAATAATAGCTTTTCACTTGACCTCCTAAGTGCAATTGTATTTTGTCCCTTGATCACCATGTTGAAATAGACAAACAGGGTCCTGAAACAAAGTTTTAATCTTACCCTGAAAAATCAGCAGAATATTGTCCATAATCAAAGATATAGACTCTAGTAATTTGGCACACTGTGAGGTATCCCAAAGCGAACACGAAACAGTATCTGTAAAACAAAAATAAACTAGATTAGTAAAAATAAAAGAATGATTTTGTTAAAAAGTACATTTTATAGTAATTTATTTACTAAATGATATGGTTCAAAAATTAAATATTACTAAATCTACTTTACAAACAGCTTTCGCTAACATTATGAAAACTCTTTTTACTATTACTGTATCTGCTTCTGTTTATTTGACTACCATCTTCAGTGGAAAATCCATTTATTGCCTTTATTCATTTCTTTCTGAAAGACATCCACACATCAGATTACGTATTTAAAAATCATGATCACAACCATGAAAATGTGATTATTGGTATGAATTCTATTTATTACTCCTCCTTTCTAGAAAATAAAATTTAGCCCAAAAATATTTGGCTAAGATATTACATTAGACAAATTCATAATAGGATTTGAAAAGCTTGTTCCCAATAGTCTAAAAGCACACATTCTTCGTATGGACTGGATGGCATTTACTCATTCTTCATAGGCATGACCACTTAGTGACTTTCATAAAATTAAGATGCTTGGGATAGAGTTACAATAATAAACATAGTATAAGAAAAAGAATTTTCTTATCAACAGAAGAGACTAGAAACTCAGTAACAGATTCTAGGGCATCACTGCAATGGATAGAGGCTGCACTGCAAATTATGAATAAATTACCACCTAACTAGACAATAACCTGCGTGTGGGCAAGAAACCTACGCCTTAGTCTCTTGCTAGAACAATTCTAGAGCAGGTCATGGTAGCTCCTGACAGTAATCCCAGTTACATGGGAGACTCAGGTGGGAGGATTGCTTGAGACCCAGAATTCAAGACCTGAATGGGCAACACAAATTTGGCTAAATTAAAATCTTAAACTTGTCATGTACACAATTTAAATGGTCTTATAAAAATTCTTTCAAACTTTTGACAAATAGTTCATTACATTTTTTTGAATTATTCCTGGGCAAAGAAAAAGGAAAGCCTCCTAATTCAGATATTTAACAAAGTTAATATATTCACAACTTATATTTGACAAAAATAGCACATGTACATATGTATACACAAAGGGTTGGCAAATTAAACTTAAAATCATTCCTAAAAACCACGTTATGTATGTGCTTTCCATTGACGGTCACAACAATATCTCCCCTTCCATCTGCTCTTCTATAACCCGTCTTGCCCCCCTCCGAGAGGGGGAGTCTGTGTCTCTGCCCACTGTGAATCTGGGCTGGCCTTCTACCTGCACTGCAGATTATGTCAAAAGAAATATCCTACTGGTTCCAGCCACACGCCATCATCAGCCTTCCTTTTAGAAGTTGGGTATCATGAGAGAAGTGGGACCATCCTACGACCATTGCGCGTAGCAATTCTGGAGGATGAGAGACCATGTGGGAGAGAGGGGTAGGGGAGAGGGGACCAAGGGTTAAACATGGGTGAAGAAGCTGTTTCCTCATGAAAAACAGATGACCTATTCAAGTGAACCCTTCCTCAATTTCTGATCCAAAAAATCATAAGCAAAATAAAATAGTATGTCAATGTTTTAAGCAACTACATTTTGATGTAGTAACAACAGATACTGGTGTACTAACACACACAGCACTGGCTTTAAGATTGGATGGAGGTGAGTATAAGCAGGAAGTTGTGAGGAAAGAGCCAGTTTAAACCTAGGCAGAAAACTGCACCAGGGAAAAGAGACTTGTTGGTGAGGTTTCTATCTAATGCAGTGGATTATAATTAGATACACAGGAAGCCCACACAGTTTTTTTTAAAGACTTGATAAGATTGAACTAAAAGTGAGAGCGTTCAAAATGAAAAAAGATCTTTAGGTTCCCAAATTCTTATCCATGGCTGCAAAGACCGGCCATTTCTTATGAGAAAGGAAGGCTAGCTCGGGGTATGGAACAGAGCCCAGAACAAGCCACAGAGTGGCCACTGAAAGGACCAGGTCTGGACCCTAATCAAGAAACTGGTAACATGTGTCTGTCAGGATTTCACAACTGCTACGGACCATGGCTTAGTGCCTTACTTACTAAGGCTAGTGTCTACTGCCATTATCCTAACCCTGTTCACCACTGCATACTATGCTTCTGAGGGGCAAAAAGCTTGCCTCCTAGTTCACTGGTCCTCAGATGGAGAAGAATTGTACTTAAGGAGCCACCTAATCTGTCTCAGCCATAGTAGACCCGATTTAGGTCACAAGAGAGAGAAGCGAAGCTAGATGCCTCAACAAGATAACATTCTGGGAATTTGAAGGGAAATGAGTATTTTTTTTTTTTTTAATGTAGGATGTATGTGAAAAGTAGGGGCCAGGGGAACTGCTGCCATCCATAAAAGGAAAAGGATCCTTCTTCAACATTAAAAAACTTTCCCAAAATATTCAGTATTGTGTTAACTCTGAAACACTAGCAGTTCATGGGGCAAAAGCACATTAAAGTTTTGATGTGGGATGTAAAATCTAAGTAACATTAAAGTCCATTCTCCTTAATCTCTAAATTTAGCATTATAATACCAATCAAAACCCTAACAATACTTCTGGGAAAACCTAAGAAGCTGATTTTTCAGTCTTCTGGAAAATTAAATAAACATATGATAAAGAGGACTTGCTTTATCCTAATAGACCAGAGAATATGCCATGGCAATTTACAGTGTTGTCAGAAATGGACCAAAAGAATAATCAAGCAGAAGAAGTTTTAAAACATCTCATTATTCAGGGTGGCGCCTGTGGCTCAAAGGAGTAGGACGCTGGTCCCATATGCTGGAGGTAGCGGGTTCAAACCCAGCCCTGGCCAAAAACTGCAAAAAAAAAAAAAAATCTCATTATTCAAATGAAAGTTTTTGTTTATTATAAAGCCGGCATATGACATTAGTGGGGAAATGAATGAGGTAAATGAGGTTAGAAAAATTAGCTCCTCGGTGGCACCTGTGGTTCAAAGGGGTAGGGCACCGGCCCTATATGCCGGAGGTGGAGGGTTCAAACCCAGCACCAGCCAAAAACTGCAAAAAAAAAAAAAAGATCTAAATGTAAAAAATACCACGAAAAGTAATAGAGTAATACGTAAGAGAATATTCTCACTATCCTGGAGGGAAGAAACTAAGCATGACAAGTGCTATGAAGCACTGCGAGCATGAAGACAAAGTCTGACAAATATTTACTCCATAAACGTTAAAATTCATCATGGATGGCAGAAAATTGAGAATGTGAAAGAATTTTTTACTATATAAAGTAGGTTAATACATGTATTCCTTATTAATAAATTATACAAATCAATAAGAAACAGATTAAGAATTTGGGTGGAAAATAGATTAGAATGAAATTATAAAGAGTAAAAGTACGACAGCCAGTTCATTTAGAAAAATAAATCAGACTATAAAGATAGTCAGGAAAATAACAACCTGGAAATGCACATCAGAATGATAATATCTGTCCAACGTACGAATGGCAAAAGTTTAAAAGTAGGCAACATCCTTGTTGGCTAGGGAAAACAGGCACTCTTAAATACACTAGATAGTGATAACACTGTAGACAATTCATGATACACATAGAATGTGTACATACTCTTTGAATTGCCAGTTTCACTTTATTTCACTCATTACAATTATTACAAACTTTTGTAACATAAAGGTTTGTGACATAAAGGCTTGTGATGTAATAGTGCAATTATTATTCTAATGATGTGCTAGTGAGCATTTTGCCCCAACTCCACATTCAAGGACTTCAAATTAGTAGCTTTAAACCTACTTAGGTGGAAGTGTTCAGACTGTGGAAATTGGCAAACACCATAAATCTCATCTATTGCCCATTTTTATAAATTATTATCTGAACACACTCATGTCCATTGATTTATATACTGTCTACGGCTGCTTTTGCCTGGTAATCTTGAATTAAAGTGACATAGAAAATGATGATAATATACATTAAATTTTAAAGTGTCACAACTATAGCCGTTACACTGCAAATCGCACACCTCAGTAGCATAACAAAAATATCAACCAACATTCAAGTTTGAACAATATTCCCTTGCCAATGAGGAAGCAACTACTTTAATGAATTGGATGGTAACTAAGCATTTCCCTATAGCTGACGTTGTCAAATCACGATTGAACTGTAGCCACAGGTTAGCCACAGAGTTCAGTTAAAAAAAAAAAAAAAAAAAAAAATCAATAAAAGCATTCTGTGTTCAAGCATTCAATTGGCTATACAGAATTCACAATAAAGAGCATTGTATACTTTATTATTCATTATTTACAAATTACACACTAAAAATCTGTCTAATCTATAAATTTTATAATAAACTCATGTATGTATATTTATGGATATGAGGTCCACAAGCTATAAAACTTCTAGGAGAAAATATCTATAATCTTAGGGTAGGCAAAGATTTCTTAGAAAAGATATAAAAAGCTCTCATCTAAAAAAAATTACTAAATTGATGTCATCAAAGTAGAAAGATTTGTTCAAAAGTCACCACTAAGACAACGAAATCACAGAAAATACTCAAAACTTACCTGCCTGACAAAGGACTTATATCCAAAATACAGAAAGAATGAATTATAACACAAAAATAACCAGTCAGAAGACTTGAACAAAATGAACCCCCCAAATGATACACTATTAATCAAACAGTGCAGGAAATGCTTGATACCATTAATTATCAAATAAACCTAAATTAAAATCACAGCAAAATATTATTATACAAGATTAGAATGACTACCATGGAAAAGATTGACAAAACCAAGGGTTGGGCAACTGAAAGTATAAAATGTTATAACCCTGCTGTCCCCAACTCCTGGGCTGCAGAATGGCACTGGTACAGCTCCACGGCCTGCTAGGAACCCGGCCACAGAATATTACTGCCTGAGCTCCACGTCTAAACCTACATCTCAAGCTCACTTATCTCATAAATCGATCCCAAAATTTCTGTGCACAATTACACATTTCCATTTCTAGAATACACCTTTTCAAATTAAATAATCAAAACTGTATTTACCTTATATGGTTAGCTAGCCTTTCTATTTTTATCTATTTTAACAGCAAAAAAAGGAAAAACTACAATTAATAAAATGATAAATGTTGGCAGTGGTGGTGGAACATCAGATTTAACTCCAAAGACCACTCTAATGAGAAGTGTAATTTGAAAAGTACTTAAAAAATAATTTAAAAGACCTTAAAAATAAGACTTTGGTAACAAGTAACCCAAATAACTTCATAAAGCACACAATGCCGCGAGCCTTTAATACAGTTCCTGTGGGTCACGACCCACACGTTCAGAACTGCTACAACAGAACCTCTATAAGCTGACCCAAGGACTGCTAACTAACTGGTCAACACAAGGAACTAGGCCTACTGTGCTGATACGTACAAGTACATACTTTTTTTTTTTTTCTTTTGAGACAGAATTTCCCTCAGTTGCCCTGGGTTGAGTACCGTGCTGTTATAGCTCACAGCAACTTCAAACTCTTGGGCTCAAGCGATCTTCTTGTCTCAGCCTCCTGAGTAGCTAGGACTACAGGTGTCTGCCACAACCTGGCTATTTTTTTGAGACGAGGTCTTGCTCTTGCTCAGGATGGTCTCACACTCCTGAGCTCAAGCAATCCACCTGTCTCAGCCTCCCAGCGTGCTGCAGGTGTGAGTCACCACGTACACAGCCAGTACTTTACCTTCTTTTACTTTTATTACAGAATACCGTGTGAAGTCATACATAATCACAACATTAAAATACATATAGTATCAGATAAGATCAATACATTTATTGCATTCTCATGGTTTCATCGTTCTTTCTGAAGAAAGAGTCAATCTTGTCTGTTTCTTATTATTAGAAATGTGTGGAGAATGCACTCAACACTGGCTATACCACTCAGTGTCCCTGGGCATTTTTCCATAGCATGACTTCAACTGCATTACCAGATGTCTGACATTCTCTTCTTTTAGAGTCTACAATTTGTGTCACCCTCACTTGCTTTTTCCTCTTCATCAGCTGCTTCGTGTACTTTTTTTTTTTTTTTTTTGAGACAGAGCCTCAAGCTGTCCCCCTGGGTAGAGTGGTGTGGCATCACAGCTCACAGCAACCTCCAACTCCTGGGCTCAAGTGAGTCTCCTGCCTCCGCTTCCCAAGTAGCTGGGACTATAGGCGCCTGCCACAACGCCCAGCTATTTTTTGGTTGCAGCCATCATTGTTGTTTGGTGGGCCCGGGCTGGATTCGAACCTGCCAGCTCTGGTGTGTGCAGCTGGTGCTTTAGCCACTTGAGCCACAGGAGCTGAGCCTGCTTCATGCACTTTTATGCTGGTCTGTACTTCAGTCCATATGGCTTGGAAAACTGCTGCTGAGTCAAGTTCCTTACAGGTTGCCACCTCATTGACCACTGCAACAAAACCTTCAAAATCTACTCCTCCAAATTCTGCTATGGGAGATGGACTATCCCCCGGCAACAAAATACTGTGCTCTTTGGGCCACATCTATGGTGCATATTTTTATCTATAATAAAAAAATAAGTTAAAAAAAAAAATACTGTGCTCTTGGGTTGTAACAAATTCAACTTTCTTGAAACACTTTTGTGCTGTTTGGCAGAACTTTATTCCAACTATAACTGTGCCAGAGGACAGCCTCCAGAGGGGTTAACTGATGCAGCAGATGGAGTCACTCCTGTAGGTAGATCACAGGTTTGTGTTTTAGGATGGACCCACTGCAGGAGCTGGGCTCAGTAGTACATTTTAAATATTTTGATGATATTTGGTCAAGAGGCTGGATTTCTGAGGTTGTGTTTAGAGGCAGATATTTCAGTGTTATGTCTGTGAGATGATTCACTTGCAGGAGGCCAGGACAGTTGTCTACTGTCAGTACAACAGACTGTTTCTTTTTCATTTCTTTATTAATAAACCCCACCCACTTCGCAAACAGGCACCAGTCATCCTCGCACATCTGTTTGATCTCCAAGTCAAACAGGAAGGTCGGTGGGCTACAGGTTCTTGAATGCATGTGGCTAAGCTGTGTTATCAGTCACCAAGAAGCTTTAGTTTCTCTCCAGGTGAGCTAGCTCAAAGTAGAATGTGAAATGTTTCTTGGAAAGTTTCCTTGTAACAGTAATCGTTTGAAGCCTCTGGTGGAGTCTGGGAATTTTCTGATGAACTCTGCCACAACTTCTACTGGAACTTCATTGGATTCACCACACGAGACTTTCTGGGACATCTTATGTCACAGTTTAAATTTCTCAAGCCAAACACTCGATGCTTAGAAATCTGGCACCCTTAATTCCTGTGCAAAACTTTTTTTTTTTTTAAGAGACATAGTCTCACTTTATTGCCCTTGGTAGAGTGTCTCTGGTGTCATAGCTCACAGCAACCTTCAACTCCTGGGCTTAGGTGATTCTCTTCTCTCAGCCTCCCGAGTAGCTGGGACTACAGGCGCCCGCCACAACGCCTGGCTATTTTTGGGGGTTTCTTTTGCAGCTTGGCTGGGGCTGGGTTTGAACCCGCCACCCTCAGTATATGGGGCTGGTGTCCTGCCCACTGAGACAGGTACTGCCCTACTGTGCAAATTTTTTAGCAACTTTTAGATCATTCATTGGTCCAGAGATTCCGGCTTTAACTGCCATTGTTTGTTTGAGCTAGGTTGATGTGGCTTCACTGACCTCATGGAGGAGTTTTCCTATTTTTCCACTGTAGGTCTCCACTTTCCCTTCCACCTCTCTCAAAGTACTTGCGTCTACATTCTTGGATGTTCCTGACTGTGGTTTTGCTAACACCAAAATGTTTGACAGTCTTTCTGTGCCTGCTGCTTCCCAGAATACATAGAATATAAAGCTTATGTTTCAATGTCAGCTCTTTGAGTTCTCTACTTAGGGCTATTACATCTCTGTAAAATTTTTCAGAATTTATAGATGTGCCCACAATTCAGACCAGTCCTTCACTTTGAAAATATCTTCTGCAACATACGATATACAACAGGGCATTAGACTAATCCAACATGTGGTAATGGTGAAACATGAAAAAAGAATTTATACTAAAGAAAATCAATACAATTAAAGGGCACAGTCCACACCTTCTACCCCTTGGTGTAGAGTAGACCCAACTGGTCAAGTTATAGAGGATAAATTAATATTGTGTGACAAGTGGTCAAGATATAACTTTTACAGAGGTGGGGTCTGGGAATTATAGAGGTCAGTGTTCCACTGAGTACAAGTGGTGCATGTCTGGTCTATGAAAATTAGGTCAACTTAAGGGGTGGTCAATGTAGGGAAGGAGACTTTATACATATATCTATCTCCTTAATCTAAATTCTAAGAGTAACCATTACTTATAGATTCATGTGTTTCCTTCCAACCTTTAAAATTAGAAAAATCACTCCAGCAGCTGTGTGAAAATAGATGGAAGGAAGTACGACCAGGCACAGGGTTCTACAGGGTCACCGTGAGATCAGACAGTGCTTGACCTAGGAGGTGCTCCGTGTATGTTAGCTTACATCCCTCTTCCTCCCACATATGTGGAATATTCCTACTAATGCTTTCTTTTTTCCCCTCAAATATTAAAGAGTTCATTATTACCATAAAAAAAATCAGAAAATCCAGATTATCAAAAAGAAGAAAGTGTCTTAGAACATGTAACATTTTTCAAGTTTCTGTAATAAATATGTATGAATTTGAATTTCAAAAAAAATGCGAATACATATCAACTCTTCTCTCTAAACACACATCCCCCCTTCTGTGTATTACATAAACAACATTGTTTTTAACAGCTGTAGTCTTCCACTGTGATACTGTTCCATAGTTTATTTAACCAATCCCCTACTGTAAAACAATAGGTTGGTTTTTTTTTAATTTTTCAGAATGTGTGTGTCTCTTTTGGGGGGGGGGGGGATTCATTGACAGTACATGAACAACGTTTAAAGCTCTTAATACCACCATCTACAAATGACAATTTAATGGCTAAATCTTGGAGCAACTATTATTAGACCATTATCCACAAAAACACATCGGAGAGTTCATCCCACACCAGCTGCTCCTACATGCAGGGCTCTGAAAGAAAGGTTTGGAAAAGGCTTCGTTATCACCCCTGTTGCACCCCAACTCTGGATTAGGACCTGTCACTGGCTGCTCCTCAGGGGCCACATTTTAATAAAGGGTGTCACGGTCCTGATCTCCCACCCTCCCTCACAAAAGAGTACCTGCCATTCTTCTGCTCCAGAGAGAAAAAACTTTTAGGTGGAAAGTAGGAAAAGAAAAAATGAATTCAAATAATTCCAGAAAGTTTTCAGAAACATGGGCAACAAGTTACAGTTCTTTATATCCCATATCTGGCTTATCATACAAAAGATCCAAGAAGTGAAAAGAGGAAGAAGACATGGGCTGAGCAAAAGCTGGGCTTGTCAGAGCCAAGGACAAACTGGGCCCTGCAGGAAGAGGCAGGCACGTATGCCAGTCTGCCACCCAGCGTAGACAAAAGGAAACGGTTGGCTTGTGAGCAGTCATTATAATCATCTAAAACTATATGATGAAATCATAAGGATACAACACTAAACGAGATCTGTTCCCTGTCCCCTGGAGCTCAGGGTCCAGCGTGGGGAGCAAACATGTACTGGCTAACTCACACCCAGCACTCACTAGGTGACCCCCTACCCCCCCCCCCCGAATTAGATATACGTCTTGAAACATTTTCACATCTTCGAAATCATGAGTCCTTTCAAAATTGGTAGCATATAAAACTTACTAGCGGTATACAAAAATATGGTACATCTTATAATTAATGGCAATCTAACTAATGTGATACAGTTTCACAGTTAATGTTTGCTACATTACTGTGAGGGAGGTGCTATTATTATTCCTAATTTACAAATGAGGAAACGAAGGGTACAGATTCCTTGGACAAGGTGACAAGGCCACTGGGCAGGTAAGCAAGTGTGAGAAGGCAGCGTGGACCTAGAGTCTGGATGTGAGAGGCAGTGTTAACGCCACTGAGAAGAGGGATGTGGAACACGGTGAAAAGAGAATGAAGGATACAGGTCGCACTCGCCAGAGTTGACTCATTAAGAAAAGAGGGAAAAGGCTGCACTACAGAGGTCACAGATCAATAGGGCTCTGAAAGCCCAGCAGGAAGTCATGTTGGGGGCAGGAAGCTCTCTGCAAATACAAAGGAACCAAGTGCAGAACAGTAGAGCGTGTGTGTAACTACAAATGGTTCATTATGGCCAGGCCTGTCTTAGCTAAGGCTTGAGCGCTGTAAACCAAGAGTGGAAAGGCAGGCAGGGGCAGTCACAAAGGGTGCTGCGAAGCTGCCAAGCTACCAGTACCAATACAGGTCTGAAGCGGGAGAGCCAGGCAGATATTTTAAAACGTCATCTGGGCAGCAGAGCACAGGACAGTTCAGAGGCCAGGTGACTAGCCATAGAGTAATGTGAGAGTCCAGGTAGGAGGTGATAAACTAAAGAGCAGGTGGAGCTGAAGATCAATAGTGGAAGTGGCATTTAGGGAGGGAAATGGTAACAGCTAAGTCGCCACCATTTACGAAGAGCTTACTACAAGCCCCGGCCCTGGCCCTGTCTTCAATGCTTTACACAAGTCAAATCTTCCAAACAACCCAAGGGAAAACTGAAGCACAGACACTTCTTAGTGACACCTAGAGGCAGAAGCAAGAAGAAGGAAGAATTGAGGACTTACTCCAATTACCTGCGTTGGCTGCTTAGATAAGGACGCCACAGTAAGTGCAAGTAAGCAAGAAGGGATCTGAGGCTAGAGACAGGCTCAGTTATTAGCTGTACTGAGTTGGGAGGAGGCAGGAGCACTCTCTGCCCAGAAAGAAACCTCCAGACCACCTTCCTGCCAGTGGTCATCTTCCTAACATGCCGCCCCACTAATTCTTTTTTTTTTTTTTTTTTTTGAGACAGAGCCTCAAGCTGTCACCCTGGGTAGAGTGCTGTGGCATCACAGTTCACAGCAACCTCCAACTCCTGGGCTTAAGCGATTCTCCTGCCTCCACCTCCCAAGTAGCTGGAACTACAGGTGCCCACCACAACATCCGACTACTTTTTGGTTGCAGCTGTCGTTGTTTGGCAGGCCCAGGCTGGCTACACCTGCCAGCTCAGGTGTATGTGGCTGGCACCTTAGCCACTTGAGCCAGAGGCGCAGAGCCTAATTCTTAACTATTTACCTTACATCTTTAAGGATTACCTCCCAAGAATTATCTTTATCTTCATCTTAAACCTTTCAATGATAAATTCACACTGCTAAGTGTGAGAGGACAGATGTAAAATGAATGAATTTAAGGCAGCTAAGATTGAATCTTTGAAAAGAAGGGGAAAAGAAACAGAAAAGTAATTTTCAAAAGTACTGTAGCCTCAAGTGAAGTAACAAATCCTGATCATCATGTCGTATCCCTCTCAAACACTTGGCTGCCCAAGTACAATGGAGATCTGTGTCCAGAAATCTGCCTGGTGCTGCCTGGAATGCCAACGAGGCCAGGCAGCTAGGAGTGCAGCAAGCACGGCAAAGACGTGCACGACAGACAGGGTGGTCAGGGAGACCCTGCCAAGCAGCCCTGGGAAAGGTGGAAGTAGAAGGACACCACCTCTGGCACCTTCCTGAGCCCTCAGTTCCCATGTTATCTGTCATCGACAGCACTGCCAGGCAGATGCCCAAACCTCGGTGGATCCAGTGGAAGCAGGAGAGCAAGTGAGCTCAAATACAGATGGCGTGGGCTCAGCCAGGCACAGGAGTGACAGATTCCAGAAGTGGCACTAGAGCGGAAGTGGACCGCAAGGGTGAAGGGACACACGGGAAGTTGATGGGGAGCTCAGATGACCTGTCAGACTGGTGAGTTATTCACCATCCAGATGACCAGGAAGACCACAGAGCCAGCGACCCTGAGGCATGAACGAATGCTAGAGCAGTCATTTCCATCTTATTTATTGGTCTCAAGATCCTTTATACCTTAAAAATTATTGAGGGAACCAAAGAAACATAACCCATATAAACAACAGCCACCATTATTACTGTATCAGAAATTAAAACTGAGAATTCTGAAAATATCGATTCATTCAATAATGTAACTCTATGAATAGGGTGCCGGCCCCATATACCGGAGGTGGCGAGTTCAAACTTGGCCCCGGCCAAAAAATAAATAAATAAATAATGCTAATCTATTACATGTCAGTGTTAAGTAACTTTTTCCTTTTCTTTTTTATAATTTTGCGTTAATATCAAGTAGCATTTTTATGACAGGGAAATATATTTTCTAAAACAAAAAATGAGAAGAATGGCACTGTCTTACACACATATTTTAACAAATTTCTTTAGTGCCTGAAATAGTAGTCTAATAGTAGACTACTGGATTCTCAACTGTTTCTACAGCAATACACCAGACATCATGTCGACTCTGGAAAGCCCTGTGGTATACCCATGAGAGAATGGACGTGAAAAAGGCAAGTAATGTCTACATCTTTTTATAAAAATAGTTTTGCCTTTACCACCCTACGTTCTATTAATAAAAGGATCGCAGGGATTCCTGGAGGTCTCTGGTTTACAAAGACCGGTCTAGAGGATGGGAGATGACAGCAGCCAGATACGCCCAAGACTGAAGAGCAGTAAATAGAAAAGTACTGGGGGGGAGGAGGGAGAATTTCTACCTGATAGGTCAGAAGAAATAAAAATCAAGATATCAAATTCAGTATGCACCTTTTCTGTTTGTCAGGTGGAGATGAAAGGGTGCGTTAATTTGGAATCACTGTCCCAGTCCCCCCAAATCCAATCTAACCCTTTATCCAAAGAGGTAGTAATTACTGCTATAACAAGTGCTATTACTAACTAAAGTACGTATTGGGGGTAAGAAATACGGTTAAGAACCACTGATTCACTTACGGTTTTTACAGGAGGCATTAAATAAAGCCCAGATAAATTAAGAAACTAAACCAAGAATTAGAATTAAGAGCTTTGGCATCCCAATTCAGTGTTCCAACTAAAATTAATTCACATTATTTGCATATATACCAAATAATAATGGAGGAAAATAACTCCAAAATAGAATAGATGGGACACAAAAAATTTCCCACAGAAAATTGATAAAGCTGTGAAAGACGCAGGTTCAGCAGTTTGGGTGCAGCTGGGTGCAGCTTTGGCATTGAACAGACTTGGTTTCAAACTTTGTGCCTAATGAGTACTATTTGTATAAACTTGGGAAAGGTACTCAAGCTGCGTCTCACTGTTCTCAAGTGGAAAGCTGAGATGACAGTTCTATAGCCCAGGATGGTTGTTAAGCGTCAACAGGAATGCATTTCAGCAGTTAACGTTATATCTGACATAGAATTAGTGTTTAACAAATGTGTGTAATTAATGGTAATTTGCCTATTAACAATAGTTTATTAATAGTTAAATCTGTTATCCTTTAGGTTTTCTACCTTATTCATTTCTTAACTTTCGTTATCATTTCTTTTCGTTGGATTTTAAATTCTTCAACTATTCTTAGGAAATCTGAGAGTGTTGAAGAGACAGCAGAAGAACACATATGAAATAAGGATTTAAAGAAAAAGACTCCATCAGATTCATGATAATACACTACGTAAATTTTAGACAGTGTGTATTTATCATCTCAATCACTGTCTTCCTGAGGGGCAGAGATGCCTGCGAATCACATTTACTGTTTCCTAATGAAGAGGTCATCCAGCACAGTCACCCAGCGAGGCGGGCACATCCAGATGGTTTCCTCTTGGCTGACACACAGATGCTTTCCAGCAAGTGTTCAACACACAGTTACTGAGCACCCAGGAGGGCCAGAACCACACCGGCACTCTCTCTGCGCTTCCACTCCGGCTGGCACCACAACTCACATCACCCACTCACACACAGGGACAGGAGTGCACGTTCACAAGCACGAGGCGTGAAGCCTCGAAAACAGCAGACAGGCAGTTCTGGTGAATGCTCTAATACTGGTCTACCATTAATTGGCAGCAAAATATTACAGGGCACATTTTTACCAGCAAACAAGGAGACTGGAAATGAGGAAAAACAACCAAGTATCTAACATTGCCATTATTTCCCTAGAAGATCTAATAAACCTTGACATGTAGGGTCAACATTAAATACATAGGATACTTTTAGTAGAGGCATAAAAATACAGGAGAGCAAAGTCCCCCCAGCTGGGCTGCTCCCCTTAATTTCAGGGGAGCACTCGTGTTTCCCTGGTGGTATGTGAGTCTTCCTGATCAATGAAATTGTGCCTGTACATCTTTAAAAGTATGTTAATTATGAAAATGAGAATGAACAGAGATGTAAGAAGATTTGGGGGGAATAAATGAACGGATATGATCTGCTCAGAAATCTCTCATATAAATATTAGGAACCAATATCCAATCAAAAACAGACTTAAAAAGACCCAAAAGCAAGAACCCACAAATACTCATTCAACAAGAAAAGACCACAAAAGATTGCTGACTGAGCTTCTATCATCTGTCGGCTTAACAATGGGATTTTTTTTTTTTTTTTTTTTTTTTGGAGACGGAGTCTCAAGCTGTCACCCTGGGTAGAGTGCTGTGGCGTCACAGCTCACAGCAACCTCAGACTCTTGGGCTTAAGCGATTCTCTTGCCTCAGCCTCTCAAGTAGAACAATGGCTTTTTTTTTTTTGCATTTTTTGCCAGGGACTGGGTTTGAACCCGCCCGCCACCTCCGGTATATGAGACTGACACCCTACTCCTTTGAGCCACAGGTGCCACCCCAATAATGGGATTTTTTAAAAAAGTAAAATACCTCTGCAAGGAGTTAATATTCTGGGGAGAAGCAAAGAATAAACTGTACCACATGGCATTAAACAGGCCGCATAAATACTTAAAACAAGGTCTGTCATGGCACCATCGGGAGGAAGAAAAACCCAGCAAAATGTATTATAACTAATCATGACCTTTATGTATTAATTTATTTTTCAGAGATGAGGTCTTGTAATGTTGTCCAGGCTGGCCTCAAACTCCTGGGCTCAAAGTAATCCTCCTGCCTCAGCCTCCTGAGTAGCTGGGGCAAAGGAACTTTGAAAGGATTTCATCCAGAAGTCTTCTCGGTAGCAAAACCCTTTACTCAAAGAGAAGTTTACTTACATGCCCACACAACACAGCATGCAAACATCGAACTCCTCAGTTAAATTACAGGTTTAATCCACTGTAGGCCCACAAAGGTAAGGTGACTTAATCAAGGTCCTAAAGCTAAATGAAAATTTAGCAGAGTTTGAATCAATCACTCAGGCTACCCAGTGGAACTGCGAGTTTTATTTTTTTTAATTTATTTATTATTAAATCATAGCTATGTACATTAATGCGATCATGGGGCGCCATACACTGGTTTTATAGACCCTTTGTCACATTTTCATCACACTGGTTAGCACAGCCTTCCTAGCATTTTCTTAGTTGTGTTAAGACATTTATATTCTACATTTACTAAGTTTCACATGTACCCTTGTAAGATGCGCCACAGGTGTAATCCCACTAATCACCCTCCATCCATCCATCCCCCCCCCCCCCAATTCCCCATATTCTTAGGTTATAACTGGGTTATAGCTTTCATATGAAAGCCATAAATTAGTTTCATAGTAGGGCTGAGTACATTGGATACTTTTTCTTCCATTCTTGAGATACTTTACTACGAAGAATATGTTCCAGCTCCAGAAAGGAGCTTTTAAGCAGGCCTGTCAGTGGCAAGAATGGTCATCCCCTCCTAAGGTCAAAGGCAACATGCAAGTGTGGGGTGGAAGTGGATCCTTCACTACCATCTCTGTATGTCTCACACAGACTTTTCAAGCCTGCTCCTGAGAAGCTAATTCTCTGTAGGGTCCTCCTCTGAGGCCCAGAACAGGCACCAACACAGCCATGAGCATTGCCTCCTCCCCCTCACTGCTACATATCCCCATCCCCAGCTGCTTACAGAATTGTCCAGACCAAACATCTTCACTCCATACCTTCCTGGCCCTCGGTTCTCCATTGAGATTTGCACCCTGCCTCCCCACCCAGGCTTTAACAACCACTTAAGAAATGCTCCTCTGATAACACTGGCTTCCCCCTCACAATGATACTCATTCTTGTCTTCAGGAAGTGCGGTAGGCTCAAATATGGCCTCCTGAAAAATCTCCACATCCTAATCCCTAGAACCTATGGATACATATATATTTTTTGAGACAGAGTCTCACTTTGTTGCCCTCGGTAGAGTGTTGTGGTGTCACAGCTCACAGCAACCACAAATTCTTGGACTCAAGCGTTTCTTTTGCCTCAGCCTCCCAAGTAGCTGGGACTACAGGTGCCTGCCACAAAACCCAGCTATTTTTTTTTTTTTTCAGTTTCTGGCTGGGGCTGGGTTTGAACCCACCACTTCTAGCATACGGGGCCAGCGCCCTACTCCTTTGAGCCACAGGTGCTGCCTCCAAACCCAGCTATTTTTAGAGACAGGGTCTGGCTCTTGCTCAGGCTGGTCTCGAACCCTCGAGCTCAGGTGATCTGCCTGCCTTGGCCTCCTAGAGTGCTAGGATTACAGGCTTGAGCCACTGCACCTGGCCTAGAATCTATGGATATTATATGGAATAAGGAATTTTCTAAGGGTGATTACATCAAGGGTCTTAGGTTGGGGAGATTACCCTAAATTATCTGGGTGGATCCTCAACGAAATTACAATTGTCACCTTAAGAGGGAAATAAGGAAGACTCGACATGAAAGAGAAGGCAAACGGATTGTGGAGGCAGAGATTGAAGTGATGTGACCATAAGCCAAGGAATGCTGGCCCCACCACCAGCTGGAAGGGGCAGGGATATTCACTTTGTAACATACCAAAAGACCAACAGGACCAGCACTAGCCTCAGTTCCCCAGAGCAAGATCTGGAGCCCAGGAATCCTACGGTTTTTCAGAGAAGAGAGTGCATTATTTGATCTCAGGTCACAGAAACTTCAAACTTACAGACAATACCAAAGTGCTGAAATGCTTTGTGACATGATTGAGACCTCCGAGCAGACTCATTGACAAGTGTGGACCATGTGAAACTTGGCCCTGATGCTTGCTTGCTTGCTTGCTTTCTTTCTTTTTTTTTTTTTTTTTTGAGACAGAGTGTCATTATGTCTCCCTTGGTAGAGTATTATGGCGTCACAGCTCACAGCAACCTCAAACTCTTGGGCTTAAGTGATTCTCTTGCCTCAACCTCCCAAGTAGCTGGGACTACAGGTGCCCACCACAATGCCCAGCTGTTTTTTGGTTGTAGTTGTCATTGTTGTTTGGCAGGTCTGGGTTGGGTTCAAACCCACCAGCTCCTGTGTATGTGGCTGACGAGCTACAGGCCCTGAGCTGGCCCTGATGCTTTCAAAATCTTCCTGGCAGGTAGTTCAGAATGTGCTAACCTAAAAGCATTTTGCATAAACTTATTTATTAACTACAAGCTCTCCCTCTTGGCTCTGGCTGCATCTTATCACCTGGGAGCTTTTAAAACTCCCAATGAGCAAGCTGTAACCAAGACCAATTAGATCAGAAGCCCTGGAGATGGGACTTAGGTTTCAACAATTTTTTTTTTTTTTTTTTTTTTTTTTTTTTTGAGACAGAGAGTCACTCCATGCCCTGGGTAAAGTGCTATGGTGTCATAGCTCACAGCAACCTCAAACTCCTGGGCTCTAGTGATCCTCTCACCCCAGCCTCCCGAGTAGCTGGGACTACAGGCGCCCACCACAACACCTGGCTATTTTTAGAGAAGGGGTCTCACTTTAGCTCAGGCTGGTGTCAAACTCCTAAGCTCAGGCAACCCACCTGCCTTGGCCTCCCAGAGTGCTACAAGCATGAGCCACTCTGCCCAGCCCTCTTTTTTCTATTTTTTGTAGAGATGGGATCTCACTTTTGCTCATGGTGTTCTTGAACTACTGAGCTCAGGCAATCCACCCACCTGGGCCTCCCAGAGGGGGCAGGTCTCAGTATTTTTTTTGTTTGTTTTGACATAGTCTCACTATGTCACCCTCAGTAGAGTGCTGTGGCGTCATCACGCACAGCAACCTCAAATTCTTGGACTTAAGCAATTCTCTTGCCTCAGCCTCCCAAGTAGCTGAGATGACAGGCACCCGCCACAATGCCTGGCTATTTTGTTGTTGTTGTAGTTGTCATTGTTGTTTGGCAGGTCTGGGCTGGGTTCAAACCTGCCAGCCCTGGTGTATGTGGCCAGCTCCCTAGCCACTGAGCTACAGGCACCAAGCCAGGTCTCAGTATTTTTTTAAAGCTCCCCACTGAGACAATCACAGTGTGGGACCAGGGTGGAAGATCGCTGCAAAAGACATAGCACTCAGTCCATACTGCTCCCTTTTATGACGAATACAGCCCTTTGAGGTCAGGATGGAGAACAAGGGTTTTTCAAGATCTCACTTCCAACTCAGACCCTTCCTCTAGCTGGAAAGAGGAAAGATAAGAGAAAAACTAAGAGAAATAAGGAGGTCTTCTGAGGCCTCTTCTGAAGACCCCTAGAGATGAGGAGCCCGGGAATCTGCAGATGTTCCAGGAGCCCCTTCTGACAGGCTTACTGTACCCTTGATGAAGAGTGATCTTGGGGCCCCAGAGCTACTTGATTTAAGGTGGCACAGGCCATGGATCAGACAGGCAAATACCTGGCCTCAGTTATACTAAGGGAAAGCTGGTGTAGGATGTCACCAGAGCAATGACTGGCCTCTTCCAGCAGAAAAAGATTAAGGACAACAAATTCTCTTTCCTTCTCCCCTTCCAGAGTTTGTTTCTTAGAATAAGTGTGTTGACCGTATAGAAATTTGACCAGTCACCACCATTTCCATGAACCATCATTTATGCTTAGTTATCGTGCCCTGTAGAAGCAAGTGTATAAGCTGTTGCATGAGTCCGGTGAACTCTGTTATGAGACTGGATTTTGGCATTAGGTTCTGTTCAGCAGTCTTCATAGATGTCCACTCTCCTCCTACTGTCGGGGGCCCCATGATCTTCAGACACGAGAGGGGAAAGCACTTGCTGGCTCTTGGCTTTCTTGAGAAATGGATGCTGCCCTGTAACTGATGCTCAAGGCAGGCTCCTGAGTTGGAGAAATTTGTAAATTAAAAAAATCACAATCAGGCCTCAGAAAGGAAGAAAAATGAGCCTTTGTGCACACCTGTTTTAATAAAACATGACCAAATTTGCGCCTTCCTCTTGTGTTTTTCCAGCTACTTAATTCATGGTACCAATGGCACGGGTTTATCAAGGAAAGTCTTTTTTTTTTTGAGACAGAGTCTCACTATGTTGCCCTTGGTAGAGTGCCGTTGCATCACAGCTCACAGCAACCTCAAACTGTTGGGCTTAAGTGATAGTTAGCTGGGACAACTGGGACTACAGGTGCCTGCCACAACACTCAGCCATTTTTTTGTTGCAGTTGTCATTGTTGTTTAGCAGGCCCAGGTCGGATTCGAACCCACCAGCCTCAGTGCATGTGTCTGGCGCCATAACCACTGTGCTACGAGCGCGAAGTCTGAGGAAGGTCTTAAGTGCAATAGAGCAGCTGGGAGCCAATAGAAGAAAAAGGTGAATTTGAGTTTTCTGTGGCCAACCAAGAATTCCAAGGGGAGGCAGTCCTCTGAGAGACAGCAGGTTCAGCTGGGAATGTGTGGGAAAATGAAACCATTCCAGGCCTCTCCAGCCCAACTTGGGAGAAGACTAAGTGCCACAAAAAAAGTGTTTTCAGACTGTCCCAGGGGCTGGGCAAGGTGGCTCATGCCTGTAATCCCAGCACTTGGGAGGTTGAGGCAGGTGGATTGCCTGAGCTCACTAGTTTAAGACCACCAGCCTGAGCCAGAGAGAGATCCCATCTTAAAAAATAGCTGGGCATTGTGGCGGGGGCCTATAGTCCCAGCTACTTGGAAGGCTGAGGCAAGAGAATCACTTAAGCCCAAGAGTTTGAGATTGCTGTGAGCTGTGACACCACGGTACTCTACCTAGGGTGACAAAGTGTGACTCTCGTCTCAATTAAAAAAAAAAAAAAAAAAAAAAAAAAGACTGTCACAGGGAGCCCAAAGCAGACCAAAGGATCAATAGGTTGGACATGATGTCATCCGAGAGGGAATGTCAGGACTTGGGAGATAAAAAGAAGTCATAGGACCAGGCCTGGTTCCATCCAGCTCCCCACTGGATATCGGCAAGTAGGGTCACTTCGCCCAGCACTGTGCCCTGGGCGACTGAACGGTGAGGGGTGGGAGAGACCGGGGGAGGAGGAGGAGGTGGGGGGACGGCCTGCAAGGAAGCACAGCCAAGTCTCAGATTTTTTGGTTACAACTTAATGGCATTCCCCCCAGCTGAGGTAAGGGGGTTCCTGTTAGAAGCAGATGAACAGCTCCTGGCATGTTTATACAGCTAGTGATTTTGTTGTCTAAGAAGGTTTCTGTTAATCAAATAGAGTATATTTTGTTCAGAGTTAGATCCTTTTGAAAATAAACATCTGATCTTATTTCACTAGAAATTCACTGTTGCCGTCTATGGGGAATCCATTGGAGTTTTTCTTTCTTTAAATGCTACATCGCACAGATTTGCTATGGGGATTTTTATTCCTCCAAAAATCATTTCATTTAAAAGCATCCAAACCACAACCCCAAGCCCATCACACCGAAAATTGTGGCCTTTTGTGTCTCTGGTGGTAGCTGGTGGGGTTCATCAAAGCTTCAGAAACACATCATATGTGATCCCCATTATTTCTCCTCCTGAAACTTGAGGTTTGGGGGGCTTGTAGGATCACATGCTTTCTTTAACATTCCAGGGTGTTCCCTGTAACAGTAAATCTTTCCACATGGACATAACTGATTTTAACTGACTTTTTTTTTTTTTATTTGAGGAAGAAACTTTAGCCCAAACTTTCCAGAACCTAAATAAATAGAGAGAAGTTGAGTTCCTACATATGCTTTTAAAATGTTTCATTCTTGACTACTATGAAAATACCAATGATGCATTTCAAAATAACATGGAAACGGGAGAGTACTTATCTAAATGTGTTTGTGTTTTAACTAACAGCACAAGCGCTACTCTGGAGAAACATTATAATGAAGTTAATTAAGAATTAATGAAGTTTACTAATTAGTAATTAATAAAGTGCTCACAATGTGACACCTGACATTTAGTTCCATGACTTGTTTTCTGGTTCCAGATTTTTTTTAATTATAAAAAGATCACTAGTCCCATAACTGATGCGCCTGTGTCTTTTGAATAGTCATTGTTGTTGATCTGCGGGCATTTTTCCCACTCTGTGAGTCATAGCAAAGATCATTTTTCTCATTCCTTTGATGTTCTCAAAAACATCATGTACATTCCTTTGAATGTACATTTACATTCAAATAAATCCACAAAGTACCCAAATGGCTACAGGAAGAGGCACTTCTTTGGAAATGTATTTCAGATGGTGATGTTTTAGAAAACGCTACTATACAAATCAATCCAGTTTAAGATGGAGCTTCACCCAGCCTCATCTCCAGGCTTAGACATAAACATGGTGGCTGGCTCAACTGAAGCGATCTGAGTTCCAATACACAAGGAATTAGTTTCACACCAAGGGAAAGGTCACTTCTTTAATCCATGTCTTCTGGGAATGTACACAAATGTCATTCTTCCCAACCTACGTAATTAAACACTTTAACTGGTGTGGCCATTCACTGTTTATTTTCCCATTGGGTAATGGGAGATGTTAGCATCAGATGACAAGGGTGATTCTCTCTCTCTCTTCTGTGTGTGTGTGTGTGTGCGCGCGCGCGCGCGTGCACACACACACACGAAGCTGCTTTCTTTCTCTCTAGGGAATCCAGGAAAGGTTTGCTTCAGACCACAGAGCAGGAGTCAAACTCTTAGAGCAGGGATGTCCAACCTGCAGCCCGCGGGCCACATGCTGATTTTGTGGGGACTTTTTTTACTTATCTATGATGGCAGATATTATGAAAAGTATGCACAAGACCTTTGGTTTTGCTCATAGACTGTCATTAGTGTTTGTGTATTTAATGTGCGTCCCAAGGCAACTCTTTTTCCAAAAGGCAGTAGAAAAGAAAAAACATTGGACACCCTGACTTAGACCCTCTGCCAGTGAGGATTGGCTGCTCCAGCTTTGCCATTTGCCTGCTGGTGAGGCCATTGGATTTAGTTAAATGACAAAGCCAGGCAAGTGGCAGGCAGGCAGGTAGCCTCGGGCACAGAGCTTATTTGGAGCTGCGCTGGGAGGTGCAGCACATAGCAGAGTAAAAGGAGAAAGCATAGGATGGGAAATGACCTCCGCCAGGGGCGCAGTCCTGCCTTTCACACCATGTGATCTTGGACAGACTTCCACGCCTTTCTGATGTTCGATTTTTGTATCACTAAAATGGGGAAAATAATGGTAACGGATGCATAGGGTTGTTGCCAGGGTGAAGCACTGTTATTTTGTATACTGATCTCCATTGGTATACAAAAGAAGACTCTAGTTTCTTTTGTGTTTAGAGGAAGGGAGGGACTGTAATTGGGATGGGGGATGTGGAAGGACTTCTGGGGTAGCTGGCAAGGTTCAATTTTTGTTCTGGGTGGTTGTTCCAAAGGTATTTGTTTTGTGGTAACTCATCGAGCCATGTGTTTGTTTTACATGGTTTTCTGTATCTGAGTTTTATTTTTTGGTCAAAATATTATGATAAGTATGGGCAGCGCCTGTGGCTCAGGGAGTAGGGTGCTGGCCCCATATACCGGGAGTGGCGGGTTCAAACCCAGCCCCAGCTGAACTGCAACAAAAAATAGCCGGGCTCCTGTAGTCCCAGCTACTCAGGAGGCTGAGGCAAGAGAATCGCCTAAGCCCAAGAGCTGGAGATTGCTGTGAGCTGTGATATTACAGCACTCTACAGAGGGTGACCAAGTGAGACTCTGTCTCTAAAAAATATATATATTACAAGTAAAGAACAATAAAGAAATATTTGTTCTAGGCAGGAAATAGGGTAGGGAGGGAGGGAGGGAGGAAGAAAGGAAGGAAGGAAGGAATGAAGGGAGGGAGGGAGGAAGGCAGGCAGATAAGGAGGGAGGGAGGGAAGGAGAGGAAACAAGCAGCAAAGCACAAGGGAAGATGAGGGAAGGAAAAAGCACAGCAGTGGAAAGGAGTCACACCATGGTAGTATCCTGAGGTCCAACATTACATGGTGGCTTCCAGTCCAGACCCAGACAGATAGCTGGAATCAGAGTGTCCAGCCGGTGTAAGCAAACGTGACCCAGGACTCTCTGGGAGGCAGCCTTATGCAGAAACCTCTCAGCAAGGAACAGGGTGAAGGTCAGGGTTGCAGGGAAACAGTGAGGAGGGCCCGGTATGGGGAGGAGATGGGGTCACGGGGACACTGCCCAGAGGCGGGGTGAGTTTCTGAGGTATGGCTTCTCCCACTCCTGACTCCTGCCTGCCCTCTGACCCAGTAACACAGGTCACTTCCTGTGCTGCCAATGAAAAGGCTTCTTTTCACTCATCTTATTCAAACTGATCACTGCTGACACTTTGTCACTGTCTCTCCTTGTTCCTCTTGCCACTCACTTTCCTTTTCACGCTCCATTTCTCTGCCAGCTCCTTAAGTATCCCAGGGTTTGGCCCTGAGCCCTCTGACCTCCTCTGCCCCCTCCCTCTGGCACGCATTCTCCCCTGCCTCCAAGCCAGGGCTACTTCCAGTCTTGGCCTCAGGCCTTGCACTCTGTCTCTAATCGCCTCATTTGACCATCTCCACTTGAATGTCCACAAGCCCACAGGCCTAACGTCCTCATGCTTTCTAGTCTTCATTCCAACCTGCTGGAAGCTCTGTCCCTGCTAAGGTGCTCCGTGTCTCTCACCCAGCTGTGAAGTGCTAAGCGCGCCAACTACTTCTTGCTTCATATTGCCAGGACCCAGTGCAGGTGGTCCCTGGGCCCTCTGCCACTGCACTCAGCCCAGATCTAGGGCTGTACCCATTCTTCCTTGTTACCACTCCATTCCCCAGACAGTCCCCACCCTCCCCAAACCCTGTCTCTCATCCTGATACAGACCCCACACTGGCCCTCTAGTGTTCAGGGCAGGTGGCACTCTTCCAGCCTGACCTCTGCCCCTTATTACAGTAGATACCCCATTGGTCCCATCCAATCCAGGTTCTAGTACCAACTGGTATGCTTGGTGCTCTTCTTCCATTTACCCCAGCCCTGTGATTAGGTGGCAGACATCCACCCACTATAGAGGTATGCTCCCTGAGCTTACAGACCCACTGAGATGGGCCACTACTACTGCCCTCCCACAAAAGGTTGTTGATATCATTTTACATCTGGACTACCTCTTCTAGGTTCTCCTAGCACCCCAGAAAAAAAATCTGAGACTTCTTTCTTTTTTCCTCACTGACATCTCCACTAAAAGGCCCAATAGGCACCTCAACCTTGACCTGTTGAACAGATCTACTTATTTCAACCTTTTCCATCATCTCTTCTGCCCAAATAAATGGCACCACCACCCGCTTCCTAACACAATGTAATCAAGGCATCATTTTGGTAATGATAACAGCTTATTGGGGTGTACCTCATATGTCATACAATTACTTTTTTTTTTTTTTTTTGAGACAGCCTCAAGCTGTCACCCTGGGTAGAGTGCCATAGCATCACAGCTCACAGAAACCTCCAACTCCTGGGCTCAAGCAATTCTCCTGTCTCCGCCTCCCAAGTAGCTGGGACCACAGGCGCCCCCACAATGCCTGGCTATTTTATTTTATTTTTTTGCTTGCAGGTGTCATTGTTGTTTGGTGGCCTGGACTGAATTCGAACCCGCCAGCTCAGATGTGTGTGGCTGGCACCTTAGCCACTTGAGCCACAGGCGCCGAGCCTATAATTAAATCTTTTAAAATATAATGCAGTGGTTTCTAGTATATTGACCAAGTTGTGCCATCATCAGCATTATCTAAGTCCAGAATATTTTCATCAACCCCCAAAGAAATTATAAACCCATTAGTAGTCACTCTCCATGGCCTGGGCCCCATCACCTGGCAACCACTAATGTACTTTCTGTGTCTATGGATGTGACTATTCTGGATATTCCATATATATATTTTTTTTTTTTTTTTGAGACAGTCTCACTATGTCACCCTTGCTAGAGTCCCATAGCATCACAGCTCACAGCAACCTCAAACTCTTGGGCTTCTGTGATTCTCTTGCTTCAGCCTCCCGAGTAGCTGGGACTACAGGTGCCCACCACAATGCCAGGCCATTTTTTTTGTTGTTGCAGTTGTCATCGTTGTTTAGCTGGCCCAGGCCAGGTTTGAACCCACCTGCCTTGGTGTATGTGGCTGGCACCCTAGCCAGTGAGCTATAAGCACCGCCTGGATGTTCCATATTAAGGGAGACATGCAACATGGGGCCTTTTTGTTTGTTTTTTATTAAGTCATATACACATAGATCATGAATATATTTATGCGTATGTGGGGTACAATGTGTTGATTTTTTTATACAATTTGACGTGCTTACATCCAACTAATTAACATAGCTTTTGCCTCATTTACTTGATAATTGTGTTTAGACATTTATGTGCTACACTTGACAGATTTGACTTGCACCCTTGCAATATGCTCCATAGGTGTGGTCCCGCCGTTTACCCTCCCTCTATCAAGCCTCCCCCTCCCCTCCCTTCCCGCTCCATTTCTCTCCTTCACCCTGGGCTATATATGGGGCCTTTTATATCTGGCGTCTTTCACTTAGCCATTATATTTAAGAGGTTGTAACACATATCAGTACTTCATTCTTTTGTGTGACTGAATAATCTTCCATTGTATAAATACAAATATTGTTCATTCACCCATCAGCTGATGGGCATCTGGGTTGTTTCCACCTTTTGGCGATGGTGACCAGTGCTACTATGAACATTTACACACACGTGTTTGTTTGAACCCGTGTTTTAACTACTCGGATAATTTGGTACTTCTATGTTTACCTTATTGAGTAACCAAACTGATTTTAATGGTAGCTGCATCGTTTTACATTCCCACCAGCAATGTACGAAGCATCCAATTTCTCCACATCTTGTCCAACATTTGTTATTTTCCATGTTTTCCTGATACTCATCCTGGTGGGTGTGAAGTCTATCTCACTGTGGTTTTAATTGCCAATTCCCTAATGACTAATGATGTTGAGCATCCTTTTATGTGCTCAGCGGCCATTTGCGTCTCTTCAGAGAAGCTCTAATTCTCCACGAAACGCCTTTCCTGTTCTCTGGCTCCTCTCCCGCCACTCTCTTGCCCCCCCCCCCTTCTTATTTCCTTTCTTCTCAATCTCTTTTATGTGCTCTTTCTGCTCTGGGTAATCCTCAAGTTTGATCTCCCTTAGGGTTTGGTCCTAAGTGAGTTTTTTGTCTCACTCCACTCACTGCCTTTGGGTGATCTCATCTGCCCTGTGGCTTCACTTCTGTTTCCAAGTTGGCAAATCCTGGATCACCCTCTTTAGCCCAGATCTCTCTCCTGGGCTTCAGGCCCATATATTGAGTTGCCTCCCAGATGGCTCCACTTGGGTGTCTCACAGCACCTCACACACTGAGCACGCCCAGGCAGCACTTACCCCACCCCCACAAGTTCAGACCTACTCCTCTCCTACTTAGTCCCACGGGCCCCAAACTCTATAGCCTTCTTTGGCTCCTCATTCCATATTTCTAATCAATCATAGCTGCCTATATTCTGCTTTGGAAGCTTCCAAATAGACCATAAGCCCAACAGGGGCTTAAAACCTTGCATTATTTTCTAGCCTGGCACTCTAGGTAATCAAAGACTCAAATAGAGCATTGCTCATCAAATATGGTTAATCTACCTAAGTACTTGACCTGCTTGCAAACTGCCTCCTAGGTCAGGTATGGGAGATAAGGATGCTATTTCTGGGTTCTACTTCACTTCTTCTTTTTTGGGGGGGCCAGGGCTGGGTTTGAACCTGCCACCTCTGTCATATCGGGCCGGTGCCCTACTCCATTGAGCCACAGGCACCACCCTACTTCACTTCTTCTATGCCTACTATCTCTTCCCTGGTCCATGCCCTCATCGCTCACCTAGATGGCTACGAGACTCTCTGAAGAGGTCTCTGCTATAGTTTGGATGTTTGTCCTTCCAAACTTCGTCTTTAACTTTGAACCCCAATGTTGAGGGTACTGTCTAATGGGACAGGGTTGGATCATGCGGGTACATCTTTCACAAATGGCTTGGTGCCATCCTTGGGGTCAGGCAGTCCCTGAGTTAGGAACTAGATAAATTCTGTAGGTTTCTTCTTAAGTTGAATTTGTATGTAAGTTGGAACAGATACATTTACCTATTACCTGTAATAGCCTCTGTTCATAACTGTGAGTTGTAGATAAGTCAGATGTTTGTAATTTAGGGACTGCCTGTAATGAGTGAATTCTCACTCTGTTAGTTCTCATGAGAGCAGATTGTTAAAAAAAGCCAGGCACTGGATCAGATCGGCACCTCACCCCACCCACAACCCCCTGCCAAAAAAAGCCAGGCACCTGTCTCTTTGCTCGCTGTCTCTCACCACAGTGACCTCTGCACGCCCTGGCTCTCCTTCACCTTCAGCCATGAATGGAAGCTCACTGAAGCCCTCACAATAGCAAAAGCTGGTGCCAGGCCTCTGGTAGCCTGCAGAACACTGAGCCACATGACAGTCTTCTCTTTATAAATGACCCAGTCTGAGGTGGTCCTGTAGTTTGGACGTTTGTCCTTCCAAACTTCACCTTTAAATTTTGGGGTTTTCCTTTTCTTGAGACAGAGTCTCACTATGTCGCCCTGAGTAGAGTGCCATGGTGTCACAGCAACCTGAAACTCTTGGGCTTAAGCGATTCTCTTGCCTCAGCCTCCCAAGGAGCTGGGACTATAGGCGCCCACCACAATGCCCAGCTATTTTTTTGTTATTGTTCATTGTTTAGCAGGCCCTGGCCAGGTTCAAACCCACCAGCCCCAAAGCATGTGGCTGGCACCCTAACCACTGAGATATGGGCACAGAGCCTAAATTTTGGGATTTTTCTTAAAGAGACATGGTCTTGCTCTGTTGCCCAGGCTGGACTGCAGTGGCATAATCATAGCTCATTGCTGTCTTGAACTCCTGGCCTCAAGTGATCCTCTTGCTTCAGCTTCCTGAGTCACTAAAACTATAGGCATAAGCACCTCCCTTGGCTAATTTTTTAAGTAATTCTTTTTTAGAAATGGGCTCTTGCTATGTTGCCCAGGTTTCAAACCCCTGGCCTCAAGTGATCCTCCCATCTCAGCCCCCAATGTGCTGGGGTTATAGGCACGAGATCCACACCCAGCTGTGGTTATTCCTTTACAACAACACAGACTAAGACAGTCACTGCCTCCTGGGTCTCTCCTAGTCATGAAATCTATTCTCTACATCAGTTTTTCAACCTTTTCTATCTCACGGCACACTTGAACCTCTAGTTAAAATTCTGCAGCTCACTTAAATTATGTTGATCAAAATAAAAGAGTAAAAACAAAAAGAATATACTTCCTGTGCTTTGAACTTCTTTTGAAAATAATTTAATTAATGATCTTTTAAAAACTTCAAGGCAGCCAGGCGTGATGGCTCATGCCTGTAATCCTAGCACTCTGGAAGACTGGGGCAGGAGGATTGCTTGAACTTGAGACAAGCCTGAGCAATAGTGAGACCCTGTCTCTACTAAAAAAGGAAAAACTAGCTCGGGTGTGGTGGCAGGCACCTGTAGTCGCAGTACTTGGGAGGCTGAGGCAAGAGGATCACTTGAGCCCAAAAGTTTGAGGTTTCTGTGAGCTAGGACACCAGGACACTCTACCCAGAGTGACAGAGTGAGACTCTATCTCAAAAAAAAAAAAAAAGAAAAAAAAAAAAGAAAAGAAAATCCATAGCACACCTAAGATCCTCTTATGGCACACTAGTTGGAATTCCCTGCTCTACAATGACAACAAGTAAGCTTCCAGAAGCCTGGCTCTGATTATGTCTTGCCCATTTTTAAAACTCTTCAATGATTCTCCTTTGCTTATACCCACAGGCTAAAATCTAAACTTATAGGTGAGTATTGAAGTCCCTCTGTGATCCGGCCCATATCTACTCTTGCAGACTCTTTCCTTATGCTTCCAGCTGTGCTAAACTAGCTGCCATTGGGAGAAGACACTAAATATTGTTACTCTCTGACCCTTTGCTTATGTTCTTGCTCTGTATGGAATGATCCAGCCTTCTCTTTTTCCCTTCCTGCCCCACTCCCCCGACAACTGACAAACTTTTCTTCTCCAAGATCAAGTATAAATACACATAATCTCAAACCAAGTGTAGTAGCCCAAGCCTATAATCTCAGTGATTTGGAAGCTGAAGTGGAAAGAGGCCAAGAATATTAGGCCAGCCTGGGCAAATAGCAAGACCCCATCTCAAGAAAAGGGAATAAATATAATATCTTCCTTGTTTACCTTTATTGAGTTTTCTTGGACAGGTAGTTCCACAGGCCATTTATTTCGGCTAGCAGGTCCCCAGGCACATTACAGGGCACGTGGTCTTCAGCACACGGCTGCTACAATAATGAGGATGTTTATAGACCAGCCCTGAAGGAGCCCAGAGGGCAATGTGGGGGGCCACATTAATACAAATCAAGAAGACACTACAGTAAGTGCTGTGATAGGGGTTTGAACAAAGGGCAGTGGAAACACCTAGAAGCAGGTCAGGAAATACGCCCAGAGGGGTCTGGGCAAGGTACAGTGAAGAGATGAAATGTGACCTGGGTATCACATTTGCCATATGAGATAGATGAGGCAAAAGAAAGAGAGAGCTTTTGAAGGAAAGTCCTGAGTTTGGTTGGGGACATGCTCAGTTTGAGGGACCCGTGGAGCATCCAGGAGAAGATGTCACGTAGGCAGTTGGCACCCCTAGGGTCTGGGTCTAAGGAACGTGTTGTGAGCCGGTGGTGCAGATGTGAGCAGAGGAGACGGCGCGGACACCTCATGCGCGGAGGCAGAGAGGGAGGGGGTGAGGCCACCCACATAGCTGGCCCCTTTGGCCCAGGCCTTTGCAGCCTTACCTCTGGTTAAGCACAAATCCAAGGAAGAGGTTAGCGCCTGCTGGTGCCGCCATCTCTCCATCTCCCCCCAGAACCTTATTTATTGCCCACCATGGAGTAGGTGCTTGATATGCATTTGTTGAATATTTGGGAAATAGTCACTGAGGTAAAGTGAGCTGGGGCAGGAGGTCAAGTGACTACAGTTGTGGGAAAGGAGGGCCAGGAACGTATAAAATGATAACATTGGCCTGGCGAGGTGGCTCACGCCTGTAATCCCAGCACTCTGGAAGGCTAAGGCAGGCGGATTGCTTGAACTCAGGAGTTTGAGACCAGCCTGATCTAGAGGGAGACCCTGTCTCTAAAAGTAGACAGGTGTCGTGGCGAGTGCCTATAGTCCCAGCTACTTGGGAGGCTGAAGCAAGAGGATAGGTTGGGCCCAAGAGTTTGAGGTTGCTGTGAGCTATAACGCCACAGCACTCTACCAAGGGCAACAAAGTGAGAGTCTGTCTCAAAAAAAAAAAAAAAAAAAAAAAGAGGATAACATTAACAGTTATTTTCAATGATGCTAGTAAGTGTCTCAGAGCTTTCAGGATGGGACACAGAATGAATGGGTTTGAGAGGAATGGTTCAGTAGAGACAAGAGGTGTCAAGAGGTGCGGCACCTGCGGCTCAAGGACTAGGGTACCAGCCCCATACACCAGAGGTGGTGGGTTCAAACCCAGCCCCGGCCAAAAAACTGCAAAAAAATAAAATAAAATCAAGAAACTGAGGTGAAAGTTCCCTTCAAAAAACTCTCCAGGTAGGGCATGGTGGCGGGGCGCCTGTTGTC
This sequence comes from Loris lydekkerianus, assembly GCA_963574355.1. Taxonomy (NCBI): domain Eukaryota; kingdom Metazoa; phylum Chordata; class Mammalia; order Primates; family Lorisidae; genus Loris; species Loris lydekkerianus. The sequence continues at coordinate 34,797 of CAUYPK010146551.1, read as the reverse complement.
TCAGCAACTGGAAAAACTGAGTCAGGAGAGTGACTTGAGCCCAAGAGTTTGAGGTTGCTGTGAGCTGCAGCTATGCCACTGTACTCCAGCCTGAGAGACAGAGAGAGATTTGTTTGTGAAAAGCTTTGCAAACAACAAAGGGCAACACTGTTGCTTTATCACTGAGCTAATGTTAGAGTGGGTTATGGTGGCAATCAGATCAGGGCTAGGGGATGTATATTTCTGGAAAAGACTGATAAAATTGGGTCTGGAAAATAGCATGTTTATTTTACTCCAAGCCATTTGTGTGCCGAAGTGAGGCAGGCAGGTGGCAGAGAGGGAGGGACACCCAGAGGACCTAGGCCTCCCATGATTCTGTGGTCAACATTGGTGACTGGTTCAGAACTCTAAAGAGAAAACGTGGCTGACCTCAACTCACATCCCATCCGCTGGACCTGTGCTCTCACAGATGCACACTGTGAGGAACAGAGGGGTGCATCCTGTGCCAGCTAGGTGAGGGCTAATGTCTTCTCACTTGAGTTGAACCAAATGTCTTCTCACTTGAGCTGACCTACTCAGGGGACAGCTCTTTTTATTATAGTCAACATTTAGCTATATTTGCTTTATTTCACATTTTATCCATTTACCCTTCCTTCAATCCAGCCATCAATCCACCTTATTTTTTTGGATTTATTTCAAAGTAAGCAATCTGTAGGCACGAGTATGCTTCACCCTGAGACACTTCAGAACTCAGATCACTAACTAGAGTGCAGTATTTCTTTGAGGAAAACTTTACACATTGTAAATGCACAAATCTTAACTTTGCCATTTGATGAACTTAACATTTCATGAGGAGCCGGATGCGATGGCTCACACCTGTAATCTCAGCACTCTGGGAGGCAGAGGAGGGTAGATTGCTTAAGCACAGGAGTTTGAGACCAGCCTGAGGCAGAGCGAGACCCAGTCTCTAAAACTAGCCAGGCGTTGTGGTAGGCGCCTGTAGTTCCAGCTAGCTGGGAGGCTGAGGCAAGAGGATCGCTTGAGCCCAAGAGTTTGAGCTCATAGCTGTGAGCTATGAAGCCAGAGCACTCTATGGGGTTAACAAATGAAGCTCTGTCTCAATAGATAGATAGATAGATAGATAGATGATAGATAGATAGATAGATAGATAGATAGATAGATAGATAGATAGAGTTGAAATGTGGATTTTTGAGCAGATCCAAGTGCCCTTCCTTCCTGATCTGGGGGATTCAGGGAGGTCTGATGCCTGGAGTATTACACGGAGGTTCTGTCTTAAAAAAAACTGAAGGCTGAAATGTGTTGAAGGTCAACGCTGCATCTAGCAAGCAGGGCACTCCCTTCTCTCCTTGCAGACTCAGCGAGTCCAAGGCTACATATAAGATATTCTCACCCAGGCCAACTATTTTAAGCAAGGCTCTACTCACAGCCTGAGCTAACCAAGTAGGTCAGATGCCACAGCCAAGGCCGGGAGACCTTACCTCCATAGTGGCTACTGACCCACAGAACAAATTCTGATTGTAATTCATACACAATTATCAGAAGTGATTTCTCTTGGCAGGGACTGCTTCTTAAGGAAGGGTAAGGTATTGGGGTCCTGCTGTCACCTGTAAGCAACATACATTAGATTATTAAAAAAGTGGACTATGGTAACTGATTGAACAATGTGCTCTATTTTACATATACACTTAATTGCTTCTGGTGGCTATTTAAGAGAGGGGAAGGCCATATAAGAGAGTAGAAATGGGGGTACAGAAATGAAGAAACTTGGGAGGGAAAAGATAGAAGGTGACTGAAAAAGAGAGGGAAGAATGGTGGCGGCTAGGCAGCAATGGGGGACTGAGAGAAAGAAAGAAAATGAATGAAAGATAGAAACGTTAATTGGGGAGTAGGAGCTGTGGCTAAGGCCTGTAATCCTAGCACTTTGGGAAGCTGAGGTAGGAGGATCACTTGAAGCCACAGAAATTCAAGACCAGCCTAAGCAAGAGCGAGGCCCGGTCTCTAAAAATAGCTGAGGGGGGTACAGAGGGGTGGCAGGTGCCTGTAGTCCCAGCTACTCAGGAAGCTGAGGCAAGAGAATTGCTTGAGCCCAAGAGTTTGAGGTTGCTGTGAGCTATGATGCCACAGCACTCTACTGACATCAACAAAGTAAGACTCTGTCTCAAATAAATAGAGAAAAATAAAAACAGAAAAATCACTTGAGTACCATGGGACACACCTGTAGTTCCAGCTATTTGGGAGACTGAGGCAGGAGGATCACTTGAACCCAAGAGTTTGAGTTTGCAGTGAACTGTGGTGAACACCTGGAGAGTACCACCACTGCATTCCAGGCTGGGTGACAGAGGGAGGAAACTGTCTCAAAATAATAAATAGGTGAAGTAGAGAAAGGGGAGATGGAAAGATATAAAATGGAAAAAGAAAAGAAGAGAAGATAAAACAGAAGATCAGAGTATATCTGCCAGTGTAACACCCTAATTTTTATTGGGGGGAGAAACTGAGGCCTAGAGAGGAGAATTGATTTGGCCAAAGTTTTGCTGCTGGTTGATGAGCTAAGACTAGGTCTCCAGACTCCCAAACTAGGCTGCATAGCACAAGCAGCCCACATTCCAGACTTTTTGGAAACGTCCTAACATTTATTCAGGCCTGAAATTGCATGATAACTCAGAATTTAGGGAAGAAAGCAGAATTCCCAGACCCATCAAACCAAGTCCGGGCAATTGAGAGCACATAATCAGAGCCAGCAGCCTCAGGCCAATGAAATACTGAAGGATAGTGGAGTGCCTAGAAGGGGCTCGCTGGAACCCCCAGGTTTGCCTTAGCAAAGGGACACAGCCCCTGAAGTCACCCAAGGAGTCCCTTAGCCGGAAGAAGGAACTTAAAACCACAGGCTGGATATCTATTCCTCCTGGCGGCAGATCTACACGTCCACTCACAGTTTTAAGCACAGAGGCAGAGATCAGAAAACACCAGAGGTTCCTGGGAAATCAGGGGCAAGAGGGATCAAGTCTCCCCTACCCCAGGTTGACCCTGGGCTCACTCTGGGCTGGGCTCTCTGCTCTGCCAACGCCAGACTAGGAGAGACAGGTCCAGGCCAATTTCCTGTTTATCTTTCTGTCAGGGCTCCTCCAGCCTGATTGCTCCAGAAAGTACTTCATGGTTGCCCCAAAGTACTTGACAATTCATAAGGAAGCCAGCCTTGCCTGCCCCCCTCCCACAGACTCACAAATTTTGACTGAACTTTGCCAGGGCTGGATATAATTAGGCACCGAATCTGAGGTTATTGAAGCCCACCATATGCCTATACTCACACGCATGTGTCAAAAATGCTTTTGATCCACAAATCTGATATAGAAAGGCTGCTTATGATGAACTTTCTTTAAAAGCCCTCTTCTAAGGAGCATTTATCTTCTTGAGAGCAAATCTGGATTTAATTCCCACTCAGCCTCATTAAACCATATAAGCAAGTTTCTGAAGTCTCCCATTGTTCTGGTATGAAAAGTCAAGCCCAACACCTGGGCTCAGAGTGGGACGATCTGGGGAGGCCTCTGTGAATGTGTTGGGGATTTGTTTTGTTTTGTTTTTTTGAGAGTCTCACTTTGTGGCCCTCGGTAGAGTGCCGTGGTATTCTACCTTACAGCAACCTCAAACTCTTAGGTTCAACAGATCCTCTTGCCTCAGCCTCTGGAGTAGTTGGGACTACAGGCACCTGCCACAATGCCTGGCTAGTTTTTTTATTTTTAGTAGAGACAAGGTCTTGCTCTTGCTCAGGCTGGTCTCAAACTCCTGAGCTCAAGCAATCCATGTACCTTGCCCTCCCAGAGGGCTAGGATTACAGGCATGAGCCACCTTGCCAGGCCTTGTAAATGTGTTTTAAAGGGTCAGCTGACAGCTGTAAATAAGTACTGAAATGTCGTAGGTGGCGGAAATATTTGAGCTCCAGTGTAGTATAGTAACTAGTTCATAATACATAATAAATACACACGTATTTGATGAGTGAGCTGTAAAGGGTCTTTGATATGAATCAGCTCAACATCATTTTTCTAAAACCCAGAGAGAGGAAAGGAACTCATTCAGGATCATACATCTGGTCAGTGACAGAGCCTCCACTAGGTCATGTGTTGTTCACATGAATTAGGAGTTTAAAAGAACAGGATCCTAGGTGGCACCTGTGGATCAGTGGGTAGGGCACTGGCTCCATATGCCAAGGGTGGTGGGTTCAAACCCAGCCCCAGCCAACAAAAAATAGCCGGGCGTTGTGGCAGGCACCTGTAGTCCCAGCTACTCTGGAGGCTAAGGCAAGAAAGAGAATTGCCTAAGCCCAGGAGTTGGAGGTTGCTGTAAGCTGTGATGTCATAGCACTCTACTGAGGGTGACAAAGTGAGACTCTGTCTCTAAAAAAAAAAAAACCAGGATCCTTCTAGAATGATAGTTTCACAGAATTGTGAAAATGATAAGAATTTGAGGACAGTCAATATAGCTTCACCAAATCCATTTCCCAAAACAGTTCTCCATGTCACACACTTTCTTTTTTTTGAGACGGAGTCTCACTATGTCACTCTTGGTAGAGTACTGTGGTGTCACAACTCACAGTAGCTGGGACTACAGGCGTCCACCACAACGCCCGGCCATATACACCAAGGCAGGTGGGTTCAAACCGGGCCCAGGCCTGCTAAACAACAATGACAACTGCAACAAAAAAAATATCCGGGCACTGTGGCACGCGCCTGTAGTCCTAGCTACTTGGGAGGCTGAGGCAAGAGAATCACTTAAGCTTTCTGGCCTACAAGAGTGTGATGGCATTTTACTTCAGTGACCAGAACTTTCAAAGTTGGACATGTACAAAGTGATGTGCATTTTTTTTTGTTTTTTTTTTTTTTTGAGACAGAGTCTCACTTTGTTACCCACGGTAGAGTGCCATGGCGTTACACGGCTATCACAGCAACCTCCAGCTCTTGGGCTTAGACCAGCCGTCCTCAAACTTTTTAAACAGGGGGCCAATTCACTGTCCCTCAAACAGTTGGAGGGCCAGATTATAGTTTAAAAAAAAAACTGTGAACAAATTCATATGCACACTGAACATATCTTATTTTGAAGTAAAAAAAACAAAACGGGAACAAATACAATTCATACTGCTTCATGTGGCCCGCGGGCCGCAGTTTGAGGACTCCTGGCTTAGATGATTCGATTCTCTTGCCCCAGCCTCCCAAGTAGCTGGGACTACAGGTGCCCGCCACAACGCCTGGCTATTTTTTTTTGTTGCAGTTTGGCCGGGGCCAGGTTTGAACCCGTCACCCTCAGTATATGGGGCCAGCACCCTACTCACTCAGCCACAGTTGATGCCCTCTTTTTTTTGAGAAAATGTCACTTTACCACCCTTGGTAGAGCTCTGTGGCGTCACAGCTCACAGCAACCTCAAACTCTTGGACTCTTTAATATAGTTCCTCATGTTGTAGTGCCCCCCAACCATAAAATTGTTTTCGTTGCTATATGGTTGGGGGGTCACCACAACATAAGGATCTGTATTAAAGGGTCGCAGCATTAGGAAGGTTGAGAACCACTGCTCTAAACGTAATTACAATTCGCTGGCTGATTTAACAGTCCCATGGCACCGTCCACCCTTATCTACTCTGTGGTCAGCTCAAATTCCCATGGCCTTTTTCCTATGAACTGTTGTCAAACCATGTCTCCATCATCTGGTCTGTCCACAAGTGAGTACTTGAAAAAATGTGCACATCAGAAAAAAAAAGAAAAGGAAGCCAGGCCGGGCAGTGACTCACGCCTGTAATCCCAGCACTCTGGGAAGCTTACACAGTGGATCACCTGAGCTCAGGAGTTCAAGACCAGGCTGAGCAAGAGGGAGATCCCATCTCTAAAAAGTAGCTGGGCTTTGTGGCTGGCACCTGTAGTCCCAGCTACTCAGGAGGGTGAGGCAACAGAATCACTTGAGTCCAAGAGTTTGAGGTTGCTGTGAGCTGTGACGCCCAACGGCACTCTACCAAGGGTGGTAAATTGAGACTCTGGAAGGAAGAAAGGAAGGAAGGAAAGAAGGAAGGAAGGGAGGGAGGGAGGGAGGGAGGGAAGGAAAAATATGCACATCACTTTGTGCATGTCCAACTTTCAAAGTTCTGGTCACTGAAGTAAAATGTCATCAAACTCTTGTAGGCCAGAAAGCCTAGGTCTGAATGTTGAATATTGAGTGCAATGTTCTTCCTCATTAGTTTTATAACTACCTGATGTATTTTGATCTACATAAATATGTCAGTGGGGATGATTTCTATAAACCAGGGGAGCTTAGTGGCTTAAAAGGTGGCATGTGTTTTGGGGAGACCTGTGTGCCAGGGATTGGGAAGTGCTTTCTGTGTATTAACTGATTCCCTCCGATAGACGTAGTATTGCTAACCTGGCTTACAGTTAAGGAAACTGAGGCTCTGGAGATTCCCACTGTTACGAAGGGGTAGAGCCAAGATACCTCATTCTAAACTCCAAAGGCCATGTTCTTTCCTTCACACTAGTGGTTCTTAACCTTGGCTGCACATTAGAATCATCTGGGGAGCTTTAAATCCTCTTAACACCCAGACCTCATCCCAGGCCAATTAAAGCAGAGTCCCTGGAGGTGAGGTCTGGGTCTGAATAGGTTTTAAGAGCTCCCAGGTGATTCTAATATACAGCAGTAAAACCACTACTTTATACTATGCCATTTCCTACGTACATTAGTCTGGTGTAGATGTAAATGCAACTATTAGGCTCTTTTAGCAGTGGTTGCTTCAAGAAGCAAGAGTGATGTAAGGCACTGACATCAAGCAGTGATGGAGAGACCCCAACCTGCCATTCCCTGTTCCAAAGGGGCAGGTGAGGGCAACCCCTCCATTCTAACTTCTACCCCTGAAAACTTCCACAGTTCAGTTCCCTCAATCACGTGCTTTTCCCAAGTCTTTTAAGTTCTTTTTTTTTTTTTTTTTTTTTTTTTTTGAGACAGAGCCTCAAGTTGTTACCCTGGGTAGAGCGCTGTAGCATCACAGCTCACAGCAACCTCCAACTCCTGGGCTCAATCGATTCTCCTGCCTCTGCCTCCTAAGTAGCTGGGATTACAGCAACCTGCTACAACAGCGGCTATTTTTTGGTTGCAGCCGTCATTGTTGTTTGGCAGGCCCGGGCTGGATTCAAACCCGCCAGCTCAGGTGTATGTGACAGGCGCCTTAGCCGCTTGAACCACAGGCGCTGAGCCTCTTTTAAGTTCTTAACAGCAGGCCTGTTGCTGGTGAACTACTTGGTGAAGAGGCCACCAGTGGATCCTATCCATTCTTAACTTCATTCCTTTGACTTATTCGGACCAGAGTTGTAGGATGTTTTTCTTCTGAGCAGGCTGTGCAAGATGGGGCCTGAGAGTTTTGCTTGAAGAATTAAGACTCCATATCGGTTCCTTCCTATATTCCTCTGGCTGGTCTTTACATGGGAGAGCTCCTTTTAAAATGGCTTAAAAATTAGGAACGGACATGATGCAACTGAGAAAATAATTTGTATATTAGCAGGAGGTGCAAATCCCCGAAGAAGCCATTGAAAAAATAAGAAACTCCGAGTCAATGGGAAGTTGTAAAACCGAGCACTGCGAGAACAAAGGGCCCCAGCCATATGGAATAGCTTACGAGAGGCAGGGCAGCGCAGCCCGCGTGAGAAGGGCGCGGGCTCCGCAGAGAGCCACCTAGAGCTGTTCAAGGAGAAGTCAGGAAGTGTCGGGGATGGTGAAAGAGCTGAAAGATGTGATTAAAGTAAATCCCCCAAAGATGGAAAAGTTAGGCTAAATGGCTCCTTCCTGCTCTTAATACGGTTTCTATTTCTCCGGGAGGCAGGCAGGGGCGCTCTGAGTAATTTGCTTTTTGCCAATGGCTCCCTGTCCTTCCTCCAAGGCTGGAGTGAATTCTTTTGTCTGCAAATCCTGGATATACGCTTCCCTTCTTACAAGCCTAAGAGCTATGTGAATAAAATGCATATGCGTAGAAACTCTAATATGATCCTAGAATCAAAAAGAGCCTCTCTTGACTCAGCGCCTGTAGTTCAGTGGTTAGATCGTCAGCCACATACACCTGAGCTGGCGGGTTCCAATCCAGCCTGGGCCTGCTAAACAACAATGACAACTACAACCAAAAAATAGCTGGGCGTTGTGGCGGATGCCTGTAGTCCCAGCTACTTGGGAGGCTGAGGCAAGAAAATTGCTTAAGCCCAAGAGTTGGAGGTTGCCGTGAACTGTGATGCCACGGCACTCTACCAAGGGTGACATACTGAGACTCTGTCTCAAAAAATATTTTTAAAAAGGCCTGTCCTCAAAGCTTTCCGGGTCATAACCACTGAGTAGAACGGACTTCCCTGGGGCTGTTTCCACACACAGCTCAAGGGCTGAGGGCTGAAAGCAGTTAGATACCTAATCTAGGCCGACTACACATGGTCCCTTCAACTATGGAAGAAAAATGGGACCAGGTGGCTCACTCTTCCCTTCTCCCTTCTGTCCTTCCTTTCAGCCTTGCAGGAATCAGGTACTCGAATCCCCACAGTCTCCCACTTCTCACTTGACGTGGGCAGACACCACCTAAGGGAGTCTTGGAAGATAAACAGAATGTGTCAACACGCTCAAAATGTTTCCCTCACATGGAATTCATCTCATGCTTCTTTCTAGCACTGAAGCCGTGCGACATTTCCATGGGAAGAAAGTCTCAAAATAGCAAGTAATAAGCAGAGCCAGGGCGCCTAATGCAACTCTGCCCTGTGCCAGCCCTCGGCCCTGCTCCCCTCGAGAGGGAGCCAACTCTTTCCATCCCCACACTTGGCTAAGCCAGGCTCCAGGGCCACATAATCAGTGGCAGGTGTCACTCCCCGTAATAAACTGGAAGGAAACAAAGAAGCGCATAGAGAAAACTCAAGGTTTGATTGCTCCAGGAGCACTGTTGGCTGGCACTTTACAAAAACGTCCTGAACTTGGGACCAGATCATTAAATCCCAAGTGCCCTTGGATGGACCAGGAAGGTGAGAGGCAGAACGGAAGGAGCCCCGGGAACTGCTGGATCAGAGAGGCTCTAGTCAGGAGTGACTGGGCCGAGGCAACGGCTATGTTTATTCAGCTTACAGCTTTCATTTTTCCTAAGTGATTTAAATGAGTTAAAGAAAAAAAAAATCATTCTACTGGCTTGAGTCCATCACTAAATATTTGGGACACACGCTGAAAGGTTAGAAGCAAACTCCTGCAAAGAAATGATTGCTGGAATGAGGGAGTTGGCTACCAGAGGAGGCCTGGGATGAAGGCCAACAATGACCCGAGAGAGAATTGAGAGCAGTGAAATGATCCATGAAGTTTCTTGGCATTTTCAAGCACTCCTGGAAAGGGAGAAGCTCATCAACTTCACTGAAGAATCTCCAAACAAATAGCTCAACTGTCTCCGTGTTTCCCAGCCTCAGGACTGGGCTGGAAAAGTTGTGAAATGATTACTTCAAGTCTGGTGTCCAGGGCTGTGTAATGTGATTTGGGGGGGCTTCGGCCACGGTTTGACCTAATCTTCAAGGTTACCTGAGTGCCAGACATTGCCTAAGGAGCAGTTTTTCTCTGCCCTACCTGGACCTACATTCTCCCTCAGCCTTGCATGGTTGTATAGGAATGGATTTGAGTCAATTATCTCCTTTGCCTCAAAACGAACAAACAAGCCAGCCTATCAAAACTGCTCAAAAGAAAGAAAAAGATTTAAAAAAAAAAAAAAAAAAAACTGCTCAAATTAGGGAGTTTTCTAGCAGGATCTCTACAAGGCAAAGAGGGGAAGGGAAGACTGCATTTGCCCCAAAGCTAGAGAAAGTGTCAAGTGCAAATTTGCTGTTCTGGAGACCTGGGGCCACTCCTTCACTTCATTACTATTATAGAAGCTTCGCACTCAAGTGGAGCGCCAGGCTGAGAGGCTGGCAGGAACAAGACATAAATATGATGGCTGAGATGGCTGTGTGAATTCTCCTCCCGTAACCAGGGGCCCAGAGCTGCCCCAGGATGGGATGCTGGGAGCCAAAGCTGAGTTCAGCACAGGAATAGATTGGGGCTGATATAAAAAGGGGAACAAAGAAGTGGTCCCAGGAATGAGTACAGAGCTGGGCCCCCACTCCAGTCAGCGTAGAGGCCAGAGGTATGTGAGAAGCAAAGTTAGAGGCTGCAGAGACCGGCCCCTCCAGGCCAGGCTCCACTTCCAATGCCCCTACCCACCTCCAAGGGTATGAAAGCTGTGAACAAGGCAGCTGGTAACAGCAGCAATGTACATTACTCCATGTTATATACACTGAAGTAAATACTCCCACGCCCCGGAAGGAGATCACAGTTTATTTGGGGGGGAGGGGATATAGCCCGAAACCATCAAACACAAGACTAGGAATGGAGGCACAAAGGCCTACTCGCAGAACCAAGCAAAGCATCCTTCTCGGGCTATTTTTATGGCGAGGCTCACGCGCACCTTTAATCCTGAAGGAGTAAGATGAAACACCCTTCACTCTTTGTTCCAAATCCATGTGTAAAATTTACTTTAAATGTTTTATGAAAAGGGATACAGAGTCTGCCTTAGCGCACTTTCTAAGGATTTCTTCTACTGAAGCAATTTGTAAATGTTGCAAGGTGTTAGAATAGGCTTTAGCGAAGAAAATAAATTGTGTTTTTTAAATCCCAACTAGCACGGAGCTAGCAGGTACCACTGAAAATATGTGATGGGGGAAAGCTGCTTACTTCTTCCAGTCTAACCAATGGTTTGCAACTTCCAATTGGGAAGCCTGTAGCCACAGGGCTTTGGGGTTCGTCCCCATACCCTCTAGGTAACACAAATGGCTTAGTTTGGGATGTGGCTATGTGTTGATGAGAAGTGTGGTAGCGATTGACTCACAGGCGCGTGAGCATAGGCAGGACCCCCACTGTGCCCTCCCAGTCTCCACCTGTGGAAACAAGAGGATGAGACAGAGCAGGGCTCAGAAAACCTTTTTCTGTGAAGGACAAGACAGGAAATCGTGCAGGCAATGCAGACCCCAGATGACCTCCAGCATGCTTCCTTTACATCTTTTAACAGTCTTATTGGCTTGGCACCTTGTAGCTCAGCGGCTAGGGCGCCAGCCACAGACACCAGAGCTGGCGGGTTTGAACCCAGCCCAGGCCTGCCAAACAATGACAACTACAACCAAAAAGTAGCCAGGTATTGTGGCGGGTGCCTGGAGTCCCAGCTACTTGGGAGGCTGAGACAAGAGAATCATTTAAGCCCAAGAGTTGGAGGTTGCTGTGAGCTGTGACGCCACAGCACTCTACCGAGAGTGACATAGTAAGACTCTGTCTCAAAAAAAAAAGAAGGTCTTGAGAAATAATTTGCATATCATACAATTCACCCACTTAAAGGGTACAATTTATTGTGGGGTTTTTTGTTGTTGTTATTGTTATTTTTGTTGTTTTCTGGGTTTTTTGGGGGGGGGTTGTTTGTTTTTGTTTTTTGAGACAGTCTTACTCTGTCACCCAGGTTGTGGTGTCATGCATTTCCTGGCCATTTGTCTATCTTCTTTGGAGAAATGTCTATTCAAATCCTTTGCCTATTTTAAAATTGAGTTATTTGTCTTTGTATTATTGAGATGTAAGTAAAAATATATTCTAGGTAAAAATCCCTTATCAAACATATGATTTGCAAAAATTTTAGCCCATTCTTTGGATTTGTATTATTTTGGAGACAGAGTCTCAAGCTGTCACCCTGGGTAGAGTGCCGTGGTGTTGCAGCTCACAGCAACCTCCAATTCAGGCTCAAGTGATCCTCTTGCCTCAGTTTTTCTACTTTTAGTAGAGACGGGGTCTTGCTTTTGCTCAGTCTAGTCTTGAACTTGTGAGCTCAAATAATCCACCTGCCTAGGCCTCCCAGAGTGCTAGGATTACAAGCATAAGCCACTGTGTCCAGCCGCCATTCTTTGGATTTTTTTTTTTATAATAATGTATTTTACTTAATAAAAATACATTTACTCACAACACAAATATGTAGAATGGGCAAAGACAGCTATATAATCAGAAATAATGCTTTGTCTTCCTCTCACTGATAGTTACCTTTTTGGGGGGTTTTTTGTGTTTTTTTTTTATTATTATTAAATCATAGCTGTGTACATTGATATGATCATGGGGCATCATACACTAGGTTCATAAACCATTTGACACATCTTTGGATTTTTTAAAAAAATTCTTTAAAATAGGAAAATTAGGCTGGGCATGGTGGTATGCACCTGTACTCCCAGCTACTTGGGAGGCTGAAGCAAGAGAATCACCTGTGCTCAGGAGTTGAAGACCAGCCTGGGCAACATAGCAAGACCCCATCTCTAAAATAATGTACCTGTTTCATGGTAAAAACCATTCTTTAGTCCCAGCTACTCAGAAGGCTGAGGCAAGAGAATCACCTAAGTCCAGGAGTTGGAGGTTGCTGTGAGCTGTGATGCCACAGCACTCTACCAAGGGCAACATAGTAAAACTCTGTCTCAAAAAAAAAAAAAATCATGAATTTTCTCTTGGGAAGCAGCTTCTCCCCCATTTCATGCTGTCTTGGTAGACCTGTCATGAAGATTTCTTGTCTTCCTCTGGCCAGAGATTAACAGCTAAACTAAGATAAGCCAGTCTCTCTTCAGAGACAGTAAATGTCTAGCAAAGCAAAGTGACAAAGGGGAGAAGACCAGCTGGCGCTGATTCATCCCAGCAGAAGTAGTTCCCACAACTTACAGCCCCAGAGCTGTCCTTCAACTACTCCCATGTCCTTCTAACAAAACCTATTCCTCCTTCCTTTTGCTTAGAGTAATCTCTATTGCTTGCACCCAAAAGAATCAGCAATCAACCCCTTTTCAAAGAAAGACCATACACTGAGCCCCAATCTATAAAACAGATAAAAGTTGGATAACTTTGGTTGAATGGGGGTGGAAGCCCAAATACCTTCCTGCTGTGCCCCTCCCATTATGGTCCCTGAGGCATCTCCATGTCACTGTGGAACAGTTTGAAAACCTCTAGACAAGATGCATCTAAGGTAACTTTCAACTCTGATACATTGAGAGTTAATGAGCACAAGAAGTGAGGGAGAGATGGGAAATTGGAGGACAAAATAAGTCTTCTGGTTAAGTCAGGAGCAGTTGTACTAATGTATCTGCTGAGAGAGGATAAAATCAGCAATGCAGAAAGATATGGGCAGAGTGCAGAGGGCTTTCAAACAAAATAAAGCTGTTTAAGGAGGAACTACAAACTAATTCAATTTCAATCCAAACGTAAGTGGGTAAGGGTATGAGCTAAGGCTTTCTTTTTACAGGGGGGAAAGGAAAGCACAAGCCATCCAAAGAAGTATGTACTTGTTAATGGGAAAAAACTACCTAGCTGGGTGTTGAATTTAGCTTTCTCTTTACTAATTGTTCTATAGAAGTATCATCTTACCTATACTGCTAAATCTCTTCCAAAATATAGAAAAAGAAGGAATATTACCCAACACACTCTACGAAACAAACATCACCTTGATCGGAAGTAGTTTTGTTTATTCAACTCACCTGGCTGTGGTGTACTCTAGGACTCCCCTGCTGAGTATCCTCTTGTTGAGAGACCTTGACCACTTACACCCAAGTTTCAGCATCTTTCTGGACTGGACAGCAGGGCAGGTTTATTCCGTCAGCGTCTGGATGGGAATGGGCAGGGGTATCAGGGATGAAGTCAGAGAATGGAAAGAATGGTGAAGTGTTGCTTTGGAATCAGACATAGATAAAAGAAAGGGTAAATATGAGAACTTTAAAAAGTTTCACCTTCTAGAATTCAACTAGAGAGCAGATAAAGGTGTCTAACCATTGGATCATATTTTCAAATCATTTTATCTTCTTTAATAATCAACCACAAATAATATTTTCCTCTGCAATTTTAAAATCCCTTATATTCAAATAGGGTTTCTCCAAGTGGTCTTTCCTTTTGATTAAATACTGCCCATGTGCCATGTGAAGGCTCACATCCAGACTGAAAAGCATGTCCCCTGCACAGGGCTTTGGTTAAGCAGAAAAGCTATAGGTGCTACACCCTCAACAGTCAGTTTCTGGAAAACACCAAAAGTCAGCTCTTATTTTCTAATAATACACCAGTCATAAAATGGAGATGTAACCATTTTAGAATAAAAAACAACATGGAATCTTATAAATATTTCATTGGCCACCAAGGAAACACAATTCAAGAGAAACAACCAAAGTGAAAACACAAGTGAGGGTTGTTTAAAATGTCCTCAGAATTCTGACCTGGGCCCCTCAGGTTGGATATTGACAGAGCTCAACTTATTTTAACTTGAACACAGACTTTTGAAATCTCCCTTCACAATATAATATGCTTCTTTTTCTCCAATGAGAAGCTTGAGTTCAATAAAACTTGGAAATAGAAAGAATTTGTCACGTGAACTTTACAATGTAAAATCCTGGGTAGTTCTGGCCTCTGGTAGTCAAATAATAAAAAGATTAATATAATTTAAAAAGGAAAAATGCTCATTTTTTGAGAGCTTCCTTCTCTCACATTTGTAACAATCTTTTCATGTGCCATTACTTAACTGTCAGAGTATTTCAATAAGCTAGATACTACTTTTCTCCTTTTGCAGGTGAAGAAATTCAACCTCCGAGGTATTGAGCAAGTTGTCTTTATTTCTGCTTTGGTTCACAGCATGGCACACCAGCTCTAATTTGTTTGAAACAAAAGGTCATATTTCTGCAACAAAATTGTACTGGCAAATACAAGTTCAAATCGTCTTCTCGTGTTTTACAATTTGCTAAATACTTATTTTTGATCAATGCACCACTCAGTCCCATAAATCAAGTAGCAAAGGCATTATTATTATTACCATTTCTTACTTATTTTTGAAATTTTATTTGATTGTGGTCAGAACACTTACCGTGTGCAATTTACTTAACATGAGATCGACTCTCTTATCAATTTTTTAAACATATGAAACGTTTTTAACTATAAACAACATATGTATAGAATATGTCCAGAATGTCTTCATCTTGTATTATGCCCATTAACTACCAACTCATTTCTACCTCCCCCTGCTCATGGCAACCACACATTCTGCTCTTGACCTCTGTGAGTTTGATAGTTTTAGATTCATTTTCTAAGTGGAATCTTACAGTATTTGTTTTTCTCTAACTGGATTATTTCTCTTCCTTGAGTGTCCTTTGGGTTGTCACATACGGCAGGATTTCCTTCTTTTATAGGCTGAATAGTGTCCTGCTGTATATCTATATGCCACGTTTTCTTTATTTTTCTGTCCATGGCATTTAGATTATTCTTACATCTTGACTATTATAAATAGTGTATTAGCGCATGAAAGATGCGGGAGGTTATGATCTGGAGGGCTCTGCCCTCTTGAATGCTTATCAAAGAGGTCTGAGGGAGCCTGTTTTCCCCTTCCACCATGACAGAAAATGAGGAGAAGGTGCCACCTATGAATCAGAAAACAGACCTCACCAGAACTAGATTATGCTGACACTGTGATCGTAAACGTTCAGCCTCCAGAACTGTGAAAAATAAACTTTCATTGTTTGCAATTTACCAAGCTTAGTGTATTTTGTTGTAGCAGCCCAAATGGAATGAAACATTAACGTATAAGATTCAGCCCATTGCTTGGTAATTGAACAGAAAAAGATATCAAACTTTTATAGAATAGCTCTGATGACAGTATTGTTTGGTTCAGCAGCATGGTGAGGAAATGGAAGAGCTCTTATATCCTTACTTTTTTCAAAGTAATAGATACAATACAGAAACAAGGAAAAGGTTAACTAACATGAGTATTGGTCAAGTACATTGTAATCTTCATTGATGAGAATAAACATACTCTTATATTTGAATTGACCAATGGTATGTCTTTCTTGGCACAATATGAACATGTATTCTGGTTTGCATTCTGATTTCATAACACTAAGAAGCTCTTACTTGAATCATTCCCAATAGCAATTTGGAATGACAACAATCCCTTTTAAGGCAACCTGTTATCCTTCTCAAAGATAACACGATTATATAATTCTGTTGTGCAGAACTAGTTCTTTTCTGTCTTAGAAAACGTGAATGTTCTAATTACCCACTTATCTTGGTTCAAAGACTATTATGCTGCTTTAAATTGGATTCTGCTGCAGAATACAGAGGCTGGGAAATTATTTTTTGATTGAAAAATGTAAACAGTCAATTTACTAACTTTATACTCTTTCTTTGATGTCTAAATATTTACAGAAATGTTGAATGATTCTACATAAAGGACTTCATATTAGCAGTGTTAAATGATTTTATGACATTTCAGTCATTATAAACTGTTGAGAAATTGCAGGTATTTTATTAAACATCATTCCTAGATAAGTCAGTATTCAGGCCACATTTCTATGCATCCCAGAAAAATTAACCAAATGAGGGAAGCCTGTCAGTGTAGTTTATGGTCTATCTTTAGGATAGGTGTGAGTTGCTGTAGCCATATCAAGCATATACAGTCTACCTAGATTTTTAAAACTGCTGCAGTTAGCAATACTGATGTTGAGTTACTGTGATCTTTTTTCTCTCAAGATGGATATAACATAGATAAGCTTTCCAAGAGGAGATTCTGGAGGTCAGGGGAAATCTAAAATATATCATCATTTTCTGAAGTCTTGCAAAAATCCTTATCCAAGGTGAGCTCTAAGCAAATGTAAGTTTAATGAATGAATAAATGTTATGAATATCATTTTTACATGGAGTAGCCACGTAAAATCAGTTCCAAAAGCTCTAATTTAAAGTGGCAAGTCCATCCTGTCTATACAAATCTGTTCTTGGTGGATTCAGACCTTTTAGGCTTGACTGACATCATCGGCTTCTCTGCAAGTGAGTAAATATTTATGCTGAGGTAGCACTTTTATACTGGAAGAACTGAGCAGATTATAGGGAAAATATCTCTTCTAATTTAGTACCAGAAGTGTTTAACAAAGTGCAGCAGTGGCTAACACTGAGAGGCAGATGGGTCTGGAACTTTCTTAAATAGCTTTTGCTTATAACTATAATTAGGTTGGCTGTAGCTTAGGGGGACCAATTCAAGAGTAAAAAAAAAGCAGAAGGAAGGAGAAAAAGAAAGGAAACTGTAAGTAAGAAAGTGAAATAGCAGGAAAGAAAGATAAGAAAAGATGAAAAAAAGATAGATAAAGGGATTAACGTAATATAACGTTTATATTTTTAGATGCTTCCTGGCCGTAGGTTAACTAGGATACTTTGCAGATATGGTCCTCAGAGTCCTGGGGAAGGAACAGAAAAAGCAAGAGCCGCCAGAAGAGTGGGTTCGTGTCTCCTTTCCCCACCTCCTCTTTCAAATAAGATAATTCACCTTTACCTTCAGTTTCAGGATCTTTCTACAAGGTATTTCATATGAAGAAGGAGTTCTGCTACTTTAGAAAATTTTGCTATTGTTAGTTTTTTTTTAATTGTTAAATCATAGCTGTGTACATCAGTGCAATCAAGGGGAACGATGTGCTGGTTTCATATACAATCTGAAATATTCCCATCAAACTGTTCAATGTAGCCTTCATGGCATTTTCTTAGTTATTGTACTAAATGCAGAATACAAATGTCTGTTGTTAGTTTTTTAAAATAATCACCCTGTCTAGGAGAAGAAATAATAGGCAGGAAGTAAAGAAGTAAAGATTCAGGCAATCTTCACTGTGCAATTGACATGTCCATGGTTTCCGTCTGCAATCCACCACCCGTTAGCTGTAGAAAACAGGTCTTCTGACATGGATGTGCTGTGGTTCCCATTCATCTGTAAAATCAGCTCTCACTATGTCCTGTTTTACTGAGACTTTTCCTAAAGTGGAAAGTTCATTTTCCCCTGACATGCCTTGTATTTTCCCCCTTCCATTACCTTCCTCATCTAGTCTCTCCTTTGCCTAAAATACTCTCACTAAGATTTTTAACTTGTCTCCAGATCCTTCTTTCAAATCCTTCCTCAAAAGGGAATATATTTCTGTGCCTTTCTTGCAACTCCCAGCTGGATGGCAACTTTTTCTTCTTCCCATTTTATATTATGAACATATTACAGGGTATTACATATGTGCTTTTGGTGTTTTGTAAAGATAAATTAGAAAATCAGCAAGACAAAAAATAACTAGAGGGTGCCAAAAAATGTATACACATCTTAAGAAAGGAAAAAGCTGCATTAAAATTATAATACTCAATATATACCAATGATAAAAAATGCATACAAACTACATTTGGCTTCCACAATGACAGTTGGTACCAAGTAGTTGCCATCAGCATCCAGACACTGCTGATTACGGTGAAACACTGCATGAGCAACATTGACCGGAGTGTCCATAGAAAGTGTAGCATTGTGCATGCCATTTCAATTTTTTCCTAAAGTATCACCAGTGTCTCCATTTCCTATGGTACCCCACATCCTTTAAGTTCCCCCAACCTTCCTTACATCTTCATAGCCATGGCAGTTCACAAGATTCTCGAATTTCAAATATCACTTTAACCTGGTCTTGCACTCCTTGAACTACAGTTGTGCTTCTGCCATTTTCTTTGACTGTCCTGCCTGTCTCAGGGTGATGCCAACATTCATTTCATTAGCAACGTCTTTTCAGCAAATGTCGTACATTGCTACTGTAATTCAACTCAACTTTGAAAAGTAATGCATAGATAACATCTCTCAAATTGTGTATACATTTTTTATGGCACCCCCTGTATTGGTGAAGAGAGAATGCACAGGGTCAGAATGGCTCTGCTCCAAACTCAGTTTTGCCACCAAACAGTTATATGAACTTGCGCTAGTTATTTAAGCATTTGGTATCTTACTTTTCTCATATACAGAATGAGAAAAATAAATAGTTCCTTACTCATAGAAATTTTTTGAAATTTAAATAAAAGAAATCAAGCAAAAGAATTAAAATAGTACTTTGTTCATACTAAGTGCCCCATGAAACTATATAATATTATTTCATTATTTGATAGTGATAGGAATATGCATTATTACCCCTCAAATATGGGAAAGGCTTTTTAGAGAATGCATGTTTTATTCTGCTCTTTATATATTATGCCATATAGCAAGGTGACTCATATACAGTAGGTAAACATTAATTTATTATTAAATTGAAACAAATTAAATTAATGTTCACTGGAGAGTTTCTCTATAACAGAACCTTGCATTCTTCTTCTTTTCCCTCCCCCCATCTCTTTTCTGAGTTTCCTGATATAGTTCCAACTTTGGTGATTACATTTGTTTTATAACATTCCTGGTGTGCTTTAATTGGAAAAGCTGTTTTCTTCTATCCCGTAAGGGTAGAAAGAATAGGCAGCATACCATGATTCCACCCATAAGTGGCTACATTCCAGTGTGATAAAGAGGAAACTAACTCCCTTCCACCCTGCCCTGCAGAGCTCCGTGGAGGCGCCACACACATTCTGTAAATGGAAACTCTTGATGAGGCGCCTCCATTCTCTTTTCTTGATGAAATGAGCACAGTGGCTAATGTCTACTAAATGCTCACTGTGATAACATGTCCAGGATAAATATCTCGGGTGTATTTTGCATTTATCCCCTCTGCCACGCTAAAAGAGATAACTGTGATTATTTTCTACTTTTCAGATATATCAGAGCGTTTATAAGATGCGCTCAAAGTTACACAGCTAATAAAATGCCAGTATATGGTTTGAAGAGCATTCTACCTGATTCCAGAAAAAGCAGTTCTTCAATTTCTTCTTTGGTCCTTTCTATACTAATAGCAAAAGTCTTGTTTTAATGCTTGTATCTATCATTATTAATAAGAACATTTTCAGAAACTCACTGCTCATACCCATCATAGAGAACAAATGTTATTAATAAGAGCACAGACACCTTAAATGCTTTAGTAAGTGGATGACAAAGTACCCAAAGTATTATGTAAGATAACAATGAACTATCAAGTGAAAGTCGTGTGCACCAGGATTTCATTTTGTTCTTCGCCCTTGTTCCCATCTACCAAAAGCTTTTGTGCACAAGAATCTGTGAATTTTAGTTTCAAAAATATAAATACTAAAGGAATTAGCACATAAAATGTATGCTATAAATAAACATTTTCAAAAATGCATAAAACACCAAATGACTGTAATGAAGGCTAGATAAAATCTTTTCATTGGGCAAAGAATAAGGGATAGAGAATCAGGGAGACAAAAGAGAGGACATTTAACAGGTTAATTCTGCATAAAAAGGCTTTGTGCCTTGTCCATGTTCTGTTCATGATTTAATGTGATGGGTGCTAGGAAATTCAGAGCATTGGGGGAAGGACCCAATATAACAAGCCTCAGGGGAGCATGTTGGTAGCTGAAAATCCCTCCTGGTTTATACTCTACTCAGGATAATACGAATTCAGAAGAAATGTTTGCCTAGTATGTTGGAACAAAGAAGGTAAATAGACTTCTATATGAAAAGGATATTGCTGCATCCTGAGTTAAAGGAAATCCTGATGCAGCAAAAAAGGGAGTCATCAAGACTGAAAAAGGCAAGGAAAAGAAGGAAGACATGGAAGATGAAGAAAATTTAGAAGATTCTGATGAATAAGTTGGTTCTAGTGCAGTTTTTTTTTTTTTTTATCTACAAGGCATTTAACCCCTCTGTACACAAGTCACTCCTTTTAAAGAAAAAAAATGAAATGTAAAAAAAAAAACTTTCTATGCTTCATTTTATCATAGGCCACAGCAAATTATTTTGCCTATTTCTAAGAGAAGTCATATATGTAATAGAGAACTGTAAGATAAGAGCAGAACTTTCATTCATAGCAAGGTTACTTAGGACACACCTCCAGGGGATGAAATCCAAAGTCAATTGAAGATGAACAGAGATTAGCAGATGTAGGATAGAAGAACGTGAAGACCAACTGACAGCAATTCCCAGAAATGGGTACTGTGCCGACTCCTGAGGAACCCTGACAGGAGCCAGCATGTGGGTAGTAGAAGAGTCTGAGCTTTAAGAGTTCAAATTCTCCTCTCAGAAGGGAGCTCATAACAGAAACAACTTCACATGCAGGGAATAGAGTTCTGGTCTCTGCACAATTCTGCTTATAATCTGACATCCATAGCCATATTATTTTAACTTCACTAGTTCAATTTAAACCATTAATGTATTTATTTATTTCATTTGAATAAATTAATCAAAAATTACAAATTATGTGCACAATTCGCATTAAATGCTAATTCTAAACTCTTGGGAGATACTTTTTTATGGTTCTCTTAGAAACGGTGTATCACCATGGATATTCTATTAGGAGAAATCTACACCTCTTTCTTCCTTGTCTACTCTTGGCATGAAATTATTACTTGATCAAAATGTACAATACTTTATTTATACATAGCAGTAAACAATTTAATATTTTTAACACTTTGTTCCATCTTTTTTCGGCAAGTGTCCAAAGGATTAACTATCATGAATGTTCAGAAAACTTGTTGTAAAATATTCTTTCTCCATTTTACTCTTTCAATTCTCTCAGTGGTCTTGTCAGTGTTTCAAAGTTTCTTTCTACAAACCTGTTTAACAAAAGCTGTTAAAATACAACTCCCCATGTTGACCAGGATGGCTTCTGTCTCCTCCTCCACATCCACTTCAAGATGTGTCTTCGGCTTCTTGTGCTTGCTCTTTCTTCAGTTTGTTTATCTATTGTTATATTATAGCCACTCCAAACATCAATATATTAAAAAGAAAACAATGAACATTTCTTTTCTTTTTTAAATTAAATCATAAACACATAGATCATGTATACATTAATGCATTTATGGGGTACAATGTGCTGATTTCATATACAATTAGGAATGCTTACATTGCACTGGTTAATATTTATTTTCACATTGTTTTATAATCTGGGCAGCACTGGGGAGACACTAGCTGCTATATGCCCCACACGGTGTCAGCAAAGGAATTAGTTGGAGCTGGAGAACTCACTTCTAAAATACCTCACTCAAGTGTTTTCCAATTGTGCAGGCTGATGGAGAGGAGCTCTGCTATGGCTTTAGAGTTGGAGGCCTTAGTTTTCCTCCTCCAAACCTCTCTATGGGGCTATATTAAATTTATACATTGGTAGCCCCAGGATAATAGGATTTATTATAAGGAGGACAGCTTCCCAAAAGTACAAAAGTGAAAGTTGCCAGGCTTTCTTACATCTTAGTCTCAGAGCTCATAAGCATTACTTCTAACACAATTTATTGATCATAAGTACTACGGAAATGGCTGCACAAGATCATAAGGAGCAGAAGATACAGTTCACTGGGAGATATCACCATTCTCCTGGTCTCTTATGTAAATATTCAAACTCTCAGATATTAAAAAAAAATTATCCATTACTTTCTTTTTTTCATAAACAAAACCAAAAGTGAAGAAAAATAGACATTAACCAAATAATCAAACAGCAGTTGTAAAAATACAAGAAGAGGTCAGGAATCAAGGGGTCCCAGGAAAGAGAGCAAAATATTTTTGGTTATAAGAAAACATGTTAAATATGAAGAAAGCCCATCTGGCTGAAGTGCAGAGGGTAAGGCCATTGACTGAGACAAGGCTAGAGAGAGAGGTAAGTCTTGCTGGGTCTTTGGGATTTATAAGGGAGTTTTCTCTTATCCCAAGAACAACAAAAACGTATTCAACTGTTGTAAGCTAGGGAAATAGCATAGTGACTGGCTTTAAAATACAACTTTGGCTGATGTGTGGAGACCAGTTTGAGGGAAGGTGGAAATAATGCCGGAGAGCAAAACATCTCACAGCTGGATAATGTAGCTGATGAAAATAATGGCAGGTCATACCTAATGGGTATGAGGGATTAAATGAAGAAATACAATGAGGAATAATAGGAAGAAATAGTGGACTGGATGTATTAAGGGTGAGGTGTGAGGACAGTATATCGAGGATGATGGGACAGATAGTTGTTTCCATTTCCTGCAATAAGAAACCCAGGAAGAGATGGTTTTTGATCCCTTTGGGACTTTAAAAAAGAGATTCCAAGATGACAGTTGGATAAATGGGACTGAAGCTGATAGAAGTTGTGAGCCATCTGTTTATAAGGATAATAGACTTCATGGCATGAGTACAATTTCTTGAAGAAAATGCATAAGCAGAGTGAGAAGACATTCTCCATCTGTAAAACTGGAACAATAATACCACTTACTTCATGATGTTAAATTAGCATTTAGCATAGCACCCAGCATGTATTAAATACTCAGTTAATGTTAGTTCTTAATATTACTACTATCATTGGCATTGTTTGTGCTTTTTATTTTTAAGGGCTTAGAACAATATTTATATTAATAAAAAACAGAAAAGTTTTGCCAGAAAGTCACATGGTAAGGACTGTTGGTGGAGGTTCAGGAAGGAAGAGAGGGAAGTTAGTCTCCTCTGACACAAAAAATCTCTGCAGAAAGATCAAATGCCTCCTTTTAAATAATATGTTCACTCAAGCACAGGGAATTCTTGAAGTATGAATAAGGTGGAACAATATTATGCCTCACAGAGCCTGTCAAAACAGACTTTTTGTGGGGAAACACTATTTAGACAAGATATAAAGTAAAAACTCTGGCTAGTACACAGCCTCACCGTACAAAACCATCTCAAATCAGCCACGGCCTGGTCTAGGTGACCTTTCAGTGTCTTCCGTGAGTTGTGAGGAGACTGTCATTCCTCTGACATCAGCAACCCAGACGTGTCTTGCTTTCACTTCATTGGTCTCTTGTCTCTTTGCCTTGCTCAGAATTACTATGGTTTACCTTTTTTTTTTTTTTTTTTTTCTTTTTTTGGGACAGTCTCACTTTGTTATCATCAGTAAAGTACTATAGCATCGTAGTTCACAGCAACCTTAGACTCTTGAGCTCAAGCCATCCTCTCATCTATCTAGGAGTGCAGGCATCTGCCACAATGCCTGGTTATTTTTTAGAGACAGAGTCTCATGTGGGCTCAGGCTGGTCTCAAACCTATGAGCTCAAGCAATCCACCAGCCTTGGCCTTCCTGAGTGCTAGGATTATAGGTGTGAGCCACTGTGCCTGGCCCTGGTTTACCTTTCTGATCTTCTCCAGTGAACTAAATGACAGCATGAATAAAGGCACTAGTGGAGGGGAAGATTTTTTTCATGTACCCTATGCCTGACACCTATTTATAAATTCACTAAAGATACATTCATCAAACATTGATCAAGTGCAGACACTTTTCGAGATTCTAGCAATCCAGAAAACTGGAACTCAGAAATTCTTGTTCTAATGATGAGAAACAGATCAGGAGAAAAAAAGAAAAGTTTTTCCAGACTTCAGGCTATACTATAAATCTATAGTGATCAAAACAGCATGGAACTGGCACAAAAACTGAGAGGTATTTATGGAATAGAATTGAGAACCAAGGGATGAACCCAGCTACTTATTGTCATTTGATCTTTGACAAGCCTATCAAAAATATTCAGTGGCGGAAAGATTCCCTATTTAACAAATGGTGCTGGGTAAACTGGCTGGTGACCTGTAGAAGATTGAAACTGGACCCCCACCTTTCACCATTAACAAAAATTGATTCTCACTGGATAAAAGATTTAAACTTAAGACACAAAACTACAAAAACACTAGAAGACAGTGAAGGGAAAATGCTTGAAGAAATCAGCCTGGGAGAATATTTTATGGGGAGGACCCCGTGGACAATTGAAGCAACACCAAAAATACATTACTGGCATCTGGCCAAACTAAAAAGCTTTTGCACAGCCAAGAGCTCAGTGAGTAAAGCAAACAGACAACCTTCAGAATGGGAGAAGACTTCTGCAGGTTATGCTTTTGACAAAGGTCTGATAACTAGAATCCATAGAGAACTCAAACTAATCAATAAGAAAAGAACAAATAACCCCAATTCTATGTGGTCAAGAGACTTCAACAGAACCTCCTCTGCTGAAGACAGGTGCATGGCCTACAAACACAAGCAAAAATGCTCATCATCCTTAATCATCAGAGAAATGAAAATCAAAACCACTTTGAGATATCAACTAACTTCAGTAAGATTAGCCCACATCACAGAATCCCAAAACTACAGATGTTGGCATGGATGCATGAGAGAAGGGAACACTTCTACACTGCTGGTGGGAATGTAATCCAAGCTAATATTACCTTTTTAGAAATAAGCTTAGATAAAATTCAAGGAACTAAAAGTAGACCTACCTTTGGATCCTGAAATTCCTCTACTAGGTATATACCCAGATGATAAAAAATTATTTTACAACAAAGACATTTGCACCAGAATGTATTGTAGCCCAATTCATAATAGCCAAGACATGGAAACAGCCCAAGTGCCCATTGACCCATGAATGGGTTAATAAATTGTGGTATATGTACACCATGGAATATCATGCAGCCATAAAAAAGATAGACCTCACGTCTTTTATGTTTACCTGGATGGAGCTGAAACATATTCTTCTTAGTAAAGTATCTAAAGAATGGGGGGGGGGGGGGGAAGTATCCAATGTACTCAATACTACTATGAAATCAATATATAATCACCTACACATTCATATGAATGGTAAAACATAACTATAGTCCAGAAAGCAGAAGGGAAGAGGAGAGAAAGAGGAGGGGGAAGGAGGGAGGGTATTTGGGGAACCTCACCTAATGTGTATGATGCAATGGTACATTTCAAAACTATTAAGAAAAGAGTATAATTGTGATGGATGTGTTACTTAGTTCAATGTAAACATTTCACATTGTGTATCAAAGCAGTACCCTGAACCCCATAAATGCATCAAAGTACACAGTTATGATTTAATAAAAACAAACAAACAAAAAGAAATAAGTGAACAAAGAATTGATGGGAAAATAATTCCCTTAATGACTAATGCCATGATAAGAAAATTAGTTGAGGGCGGCACCTGTGGCTCAGTGAGTAGGATACCAGCCCCATATAGAGAGGGTGGTGAGTTAAAACACGGCCTTGGCCAAACTGCAACAAAAAAAACAGCCGGGCATTGTGGTGGGTGCCTGTTGTCCCAGCTTCTTGGAAGGCTGAGGCAAGAGAATCACCTATGCCCAAAAGCTGGACATTGCTGTGAGCTGTGATGTCATAGCACTCTACCAAGGGTGACAAAACGAGACTCTGTCTCTAAAAAAAAAAAAAAGAAAGAAAGAAAATTAGTTTATACAATGAAAAATGACTAGGTGGAGAAAGTGAAAGGTATATACTTTTTACTGAGTGATAAGAAGAAGATACATTTGACTTTATATAGCCTAGGGTTTCGAAAAGGATAAATGCTAATTTCAAAAGTTTTAAAGATGTAATTGATATTGGAGCATTGGATAAATAGAAAATAACAGTATTGTTGGCTCAGGGTGTATCAGCAGAGAGTGGAAGGGGATGAAGGGAAGGAGATAGGTAAGAGTAATGTACCATTTTACCATTTTACCATTTTGTGCTCATGCTAAGGGGGGTGAAATTTTTGGGGGGTGCAATGAAAAGTCAAAGAGTTTTTAGCAAGGGAAATATATGAGTATATCTGATTTATGTTTTATAATTTTCACTCTGGGGTGCTTTTATTTGTTTTAATTCATTCTTCCTGGACTCAAATTATCCTACCCCCATCACCTATTTTGTATCCTGTTAGTTAATAGCACTGTTGATAGATGGATCATCCCTTTAGGCAGAGCATTTATTCTTTTGTTAAATTTCAAGATAATAAGGGGGTAACAATGGTTTTTGTTACATGCATACCTTTTGTAGTGTTTAAGTCAGGGCTCATAATGTGTCCATCACCTGTTCATTGTACTCAGGAGGTAGGTTTTTACCCCCTCCCCCACTTCTTGATTTTTCAATGACTTTTACTTTTCTTTGTGCCCGTGTGTTGCCCTGAACTAACTCTCAAATATTAGACTATACATGTGGTGTTTGTTTTTGCATTCCTGAGATACTTCATTAATGATAACCTATACACACATGTACATGCCACATTTTCTTAATTCACCCATTAAATGACAGGCACTTAGATACCACATCTTTGAGATTGTGAATTGTGCTGCAATAAACATTTGTGTACAGGTTTCTTTTCAATAAAACAACTTCTTTTCCTTTGTGTAGATAACCATTAGTGGGATTACTAGGTCAATGTAAGTCCACATTTACCTCTTTAGGCAGCTCCATACTGTTTTCTGTATAGGTTGTTCTAATTTTCAGTCCCACCAACAGTGTATATGCATTGATTTCTTTCTTTCTTAATCCATGCTCCCATCTATTGTTTGTTAACTTTTCTTTCTTTTTCTTTTCTTTTCTTTCTTTTTTCTTTTTTTTTTTAAGACAGAGTCTCACTTTGTCACCCTTGGTAGAGCACTGTGGCATCACAGCTCATAGCAACCTCAAACTTTTGGGCTTAAACAACTCTCTTGCCTCAGCTTCCCAAGTAGCTAGGACTACAGGTGTCCACCACAACACCCAGCTATTTTTTTATTGTAGTTGTCATGGTTGTTTGGCAGACCAGGGCTGGATTCAAACCCACCAGCTCCAGTGTATGTGGCTGGCCCCCTAGCCCCTGAGCTACAGGCACTGAGCCATGTTTGTTGACTTTTTAACAAAGGCAATCGGAGGGGGTAATGTGTCATCTCACTGTGGTTTTCATTTGCATTTCCCTGATGATTAGTGATGTTGAACATTTCTTCATGTTTGTTTGGCCATTTGTCTATCTTCTTTTGAAAAACTTCCATTCATACCTTTTGGACACTTTTTAATGTTTTATTTTTATTTTATATTTTTTTCATGATGATTTGTTTGAATTCTTTGTAGACTATGGATATTCGCTCTTTATCAAATGTATAGCGAGTACTTTCTCCAATTCTGTAGTTGTCTATTTACTCTGTTACTAATCTCCTTTTATGTGCAGAATATTTTTTAATTTAAGCAAGCCCTGTTTATTTATTTAGGTTTTTGCTGTATTTGCCTTTTTGTGAACAGATATGGGAGACTTCAAGGAGACCATTTGGGTTGCTGCTTGCAGAGAAAAATAATGGTTGTTTGGACGACAGTGATAAAACTGAAGAGAGAGACAATTAGACATTGAATGCAAGTTACACTCCTGATAGAATAAGCAAAGACCTTGGATTTAAGGGCAATTTGGGAGGGGAAGACATCACTTGGGAAAAATGAAGTTTGTAATAGTAAGACGATTCAGTGCATGGAGATTGGCTGTGAACAAAAAGGATGAGCTGGTATATGCACTTTGAATTTTTGAAGCTGCTTATATATGTTTAATAAATAGTTTTTGGGGGGTAGAGTATCAAAGAATAAATAAGACTTCTTAGCATTTTTTCCATATGAATTGGAAAACCTAGTAGTCTGATTTCAACCCTGTTTTTGCTAAAATATAGAAGTCTGTTTTGTCTTAGTCCATTTTGATGTCGAATGAGATGGATTGAGAGGGGGTTAATATGTTACTCATGCAAGAAGTGAAGTGGCAATAATTATTAGCCAAAAAATATACAAATCTGTAATTTTCATCTTGGAACACTGGATACAGTAAAAGGGATATTCTTTGTCACCTGAGAGACAGACAATTCCTGATTCTGTGCTTCTTGTTTTCTTTAATGGAAATGACTTCATGAAAAGAAAGTCAGACTGAAAGTCAACAGACACATTTTGGTTGTGATGAGGATGTGGCTTGGGAGTGGTTTGTCGTTTACCAGTGACATGATGGGCCACGTACACTGAGGATATTTCATTTCCACATTTACAGAGCCATGGCATTCCTTCCTCCTCCATGATTCAAAGGTAATCATGCATGTCATGTACAAGACACATTCTAGGGTAAAGTGTATTTGGAACACAATCCATAATACTCTGACTTTACATGTGAAATTGAAGCACTAAGTGATTTAGAGACCTGCCCTAAGTATCGTACATGCTTAGCAGCACAAACTGATTTTATATATTGAATTCTTAGCTAAAAATCCCTCACTCACGCCAGCAGTCAAATTACCTTTTCAAAACACATGTTTTAATAACCAAATCTTAAACTATCTACCTTAAATATCAATGAGCATAGGTGCAAGTACTTTTTCACATCTAACGATGAATGTGATAATTCTTAAAGATTGGAGCATTTAGGAACTATAAAGTAGTTAATATACGATTCAGCTAAAATGTGTACAGTCTTCAGAAGATTCGTCTTCTCAAAACCTTTATTGAGTGTGTATAAAATTGGCCATGAAAATTCTTTAGGACCAGAGTTACAAACATATGTTTAACTTCCAAATAGCTTGTAGGTAAAATGTCAAAAATTTTAATAAGAATACGCAAGTATTGCTTAAGTGCAATAACTGATCTTTCTTATTACCTTTATTTGTGCATAAATCATTAAAATGACATGTAACCATTGTATGCATGCATATAATTTCAAAGCTCTGGGACTAGAGTGTGGTATATTTTAGTTTCTAAGTTATTATGCAGAGTATATTAATGGCCAGTTTTAATACGCTGTGTGCACTGAATCAGCTGCTGTGCTTCTCCATAGTGATGTATTTGGTTACACTGTGGTGGGTGTTTACATGAATGTTATTGATAATTTAAGCAACTTGGCTCACAGGCTGTTAATAACTCCTGCTGAAGAAGAGGTAATAATACCAGACAATACTGTCATCTGTCACACAATACTTCAGAGTGTTCTCATTAAGAGAGAACCACTGGGTAGTTTTTCCAGGTGTTACCTATCAGGTACAAATACCTCTGTATTTTCTGTTTTACTCTGTGTCAACATAAACTAATGGTGGTTTTACAAGTTAATTTCTTTTACTATCCAAAACCTTCTCCAAAAGCATGTCATGAATTCATGCATAGGAATGACA
Organism: Loris lydekkerianus; assembly: GCA_963574355.1. Lineage (NCBI taxonomy): Eukaryota > Metazoa > Chordata > Mammalia > Primates > Lorisidae > Loris > Loris lydekkerianus. Next base: position 4,975 of record CAUYPK010146551.1, on the reverse strand, counting down.
CATATCTCATCTCTGGAACAGAACTTTTATTTAGCTTATTTGTTTTATAAATTACTATGACATAGAATGATTTAGCAAAACTCCAAGCAAAATCCTGTAGGATATCTGTCCTCATGCATTAATACCACATAGAATATCAAGTTATTAATACAAATATACGTGAGGTGGTATAGTAGACAGAGTGTGGATGAAAAGAGAGTCTTTTAGAGTAGGAAGATCCTGGGAGGAATCACGTCTCACTCCCATTAGCAGGAGGATCATAGGTGCATAATGAAAACTTTTTAAATCTGTCTCTAAATTGAAAATAATATAGGTAGTTATTTCAGAGCATACGTTATAGAAAATACCCTTAATATACCTGGCAAATGTCAAACAACCGATGAAGCCATAATTTCATAGATATAGTATTATTAATGTTATTATTGTTATTTTAAATATTAGACATAGAAAATAAATAACACTTCTATTTGTGGCAGTTCTAAGACATGATAACTAATTTTTCAACACATCTCATATCAAAATGTAAAGTTTAGTTGTCTCACTATTAAATCTGGGAAGTCTTAATAACTTTTTGGTAATAAATAGAATGTCACAGCGGTAGTTGTGTGCCTTTTGACAACTGTCCTACAATGTGGCAGAATCCCCTTCTTGCTCACTCTGTCATGTGGGACACATGCGTTTGGAATGCTGAACGGCCACGTAGCTACATAGAGGTAGAAAGCACGCCGAGCTGGAGAGATGACTGCCAAGGGCCAGCCCTTCCATTCCCCGGATGTTTGATGATTCCAGCCTGTAGCTGGTACCGACTGCTGGTTATAGGACAATTCTAGCCCTCACATGTTCTTTGGTGACAGTGTTAAGAATCCTGAGCATGAGGGCATCATTTGACGCCACTCTTTGAGGGTCACTTCTAGGCAGCAGTACGTTACCAGAACACTATTACAGTTTATCCTATTCGATTTTTCTGGCTTTTTTTTTTTTTTTTTTTTTAATCTCTTCTGCTAGGTATCTTGAGAACTAAATTTTCTTTCCATGAACAGAATACAAATATTTCTTTTTAAATGATAGTGCTATATTTCTTACAGATTTGTCTTTAGAGATCTAAGAAAGATGGTGAGGAAAAGATGGTGGACTATCGGCTAGGCCATGGGTGTGGATAAAACTAGGCAGCTTTTTGTACAAGACAGCATAGCTCATTGGGCACCCATGGGGTCCTAGACAGCTGCGGTATGCTATGTTTCTTAGGATGTGCAGCTAGTAAAAGAAAGTGGATTTGTGAGTGTTGGACATACAGTTGCCATGTGCGTAGCCATCGCAGAGCAGTTATGAAGCCCAGTTATGAAACCCACTGCTTTTGAAGTGTTCCGTAAACGCACCTGTGGATATGTCAGGTGTCACGGAGTTTCATACATGATGAAAGACACCTTCAAGTGTCTTGGACCATGTGTTAAATCATTTACATCATAGAACCTTAGAAATCAAATCTGACCCATGTGTTTGGGTTCCAGTAAAAATTTCTTCAAAGATAATATGGGCAAAAATGGCCTCAGCCAGCCCAGCTCTCCAATCATTATCAATTTATTCTGATTGTCATCACCAGGATTTAGTACTTTACTAATTAAAAGATGTAGCACATTGATGAGTTTGTCATATTTATGTCACAGAACAATTATAACATAGTACTGAGCCACATTAAAAGATGATACTTACACTTTTGCTTCAGGAAATTTCAGATGAGAAATTTTCATAGCTTTTCTCACTTCATAATTTGAGTTCAGAAGCAGAGTCATTATAAGCTCACATTATTGTTAGTTTGTGGCAGAAATCTAAGGTTGTTGTGGGTTCATTCTCAAGTCCCCAATTCTTCTCCAGTGTAACTATGTAATGTTGGATGTACAGAAAAAGTGAGGCCTTCTGAGACTCAGAAAGGAGGTCAGCCTCCCATAGGAACCTCGCAGTTCATCTGTATTGAAGAGATGTTAACGTGAGGTGGAATAAGGAGACATTTAATCAAACTTTTCTTTTTTACCTCATTTCTCTTTATCACTGCACCTTTCAACACCAGTCTCCAACTAGGAAAAAATATGACATGTCCCCTCCCTGTCTCTGTTCTGTCAATATGTTTTCCTGGTATGCCTCTAGCAGGGGTCCTCAAACTGCGGCCCGTGGGCCACATGAGGCGGTGTGATTGTATTTGTTCCTGTTTTTTTTTTTTTTACGTTTTACAATAAGGTATGTGCAGTGTGCATAGGAATTTGTTCATAGCTTTTTTTTTTTTTTTTTTTTAACTATAGTCCGGCCCTCCAACGGTCTGAGGGACAGTGAATTGGCCCCCACAGCTATGATTTAACAATAAAAATAAATAATAAAAAAAAAAAAGTTGGAGGACGCCTGCGTAATGTGTGAGATTTTCAAGGTCCAACTATTCGGGGATAGGAAGAGAAAAAGCAGATTTTGTCTGCTCCTAATGTTCTCTGAAATATGTGACAAGCCCTGCAGGAAATAACATTTTGGACACCAAACTCTCATTACCACATTAATTGCTTCTGTCATGACAGTTTGGGCTTGAGTAAATGGCTGGAAACCTGCTGTGCTCCTCAAGAGAACAAGCCAGGCCAAGTGAAAGTGGGTCTGAAGTTCCCAAAGCAGTCAGCTAAAAGGTGCTGTTATCCGAGCATGTTCTGGGTTCTTCTCTGCCCCGTGAGTCACTGTCAAATTGGTGGAGGACTAGCTGTCAAAAGTCTGTGTGCCTTAAAACCTATACAACTATTCATGTAAACAAAGTAAAAACAGGGTTAACTTTCTGTTCTCACAGCAGGGCATATGCACAGTAAGTGATTGTCCAATGACTGTATGTCAGAACAACAAAAGGTGAAGGAAACGGGTGGATGGTCTGAAAGTAAAAGCTACAAATGGGCTTTCAGTGTCCCTTCAACTTGAAGCTGAATGAACACAGTGAAACCCCAGCAGCGCCTGAGAGGGCAATTTGAACAGAGTGGATAGTAAGTAACATTTGAAGCCAAAGGAACATTCTAAAGAAAATTCCCTTTATATTCCCTCCATATAATTAATCTTAAAGTATTCTTTTAATTAATGTAATTAGAGGCTTAATTATTGAAATTCAGGTTAAAGATGAAAAGTACCATGTAATTAGGATGATTATTTTCTTTCTTTAACCACCAAAGGCAAATCAAATGCGGGTTTTCTTTTGCACTCCTTTCAAGTTCAATAATATTTCCCATATTTAAGGAATTATAAGGTTTAACCAAGATATTGGCCAAGGAGTGGAATGTATGAAGAGTGTGTGAAAACGCCAATGAACACAAAGAGATTTTGCTCTGTCTCAGGTTACAGAAGAGTCCAAGTCTTTAGGTTTCTATGGTGTTACTTTAAATCCACAAAGCATATCAATATACATTGATGCAATCTTTTCACAAAGTCATTTAAAAGTAAAGGCTTACAAAATCATTCACTGGAGTGGCTCTTGGACCCACATCCTTGTGATTGAGAACTGTGCTGCTATAAACGTTTGAGTGAAGGTTTCTTCTTTATAAAATGATGTTTTTTTCTTTGCGTATGTATCCAGCCATGGGGTTGCGGGATCAAAAGATAGGTCTACTCTAAGTTCTTTGAGGTATCTTCACACAATTTTCTATAGAGGTTGCACTAGTTTTCAGTCCCACCTAAGTGCCCAGCAATACGTGAATGGTTTAATAAAATGTAGTATACGCAGACCAGGGAGTCTACTCAGTCATGAGAAAGGGTGGTGACCCAATATCTTTTGGGTCAACTTGAAGGGAACTGAAAACCATTCTTCTAAGTACAACATCACAAGAATGAAGAGACAAACATATGCGCCTAATCCCAACCTGGAACGAACTGATCCACACTGAAGTGCACAGATGGAAGGAAGTCGCAGTGAAATCAAGCTGGGGGGAGGTGCTGGGTAAATTCACACCTGTTCCATACACATAGTGCATACTCTGTGAGTGAAGGGTACACTTAGCTGTATAACTCTGACTCAATCTGTACAAAAATATATATATGTATGTAAACGTGTGTATCCCCTAACATTCTGAAAAACAAAAACAAAAAAAGATCCAGTGGGGTAAAAGAAATCCAAAATACAGAAAAGAAAGCTTTACGTACATACATGCATCACAGCATTATTTGTAATATGAAAATTTTATTTAAAGTGATATTGTCTATTATTGGAATAAAGACTGATATCATAATAAAAAAGGCACCAAATATGGTGTTAATAAGACAGAAGTTTATTCATATCTTATATAAGAGTCTGGTTAATCCAGGATGACAGGGCAGCTCTATTTCATAAGATTTAATCCCCTGTGGACGGGCCTACATGGTTTTTTACCCTACCTTCTTCCCCTGCTATCCTTATTTACCCTTCACCTTTGGGCCCTATATCCCAAAAAAAAGGTTAGAGGCAGTTAAATCAGGTCGAGGTCAAATATCATTGGCTCATTAACCAAGAATCTAACTATTATTCTTCACCGCCCTCCATAGCACCAATGATGGGTAAGATTCCCAAAGCAGGGACAACCTAAGACAGGATATGGAGAGGCTGCACGGTGGATTACATTCATAGTACCCAAAGATGAGTAAGATCACTCTGTGTTCAGTCAACCTAAGACAGGGACCAAACCATTGATGTTTGTATCCCCATGACGGGTAAGACTGAAACTGCAAGACAGGGGCTATGTTTATCCGCCATACAAAAACAAAAGAGGGAATTGTTGGGCCTTGCCGTGTGCCTGAGGCCTAGTGCAACTTCTGGAGCCTGACTAGAAGTAGATCCATCGAGCTACTTCTGTGTAGCCACGACTCAGCAAGGCCAGGCCTGAAACTGCCTCTACCTAGATACAGCCAACGTGGTACCATGCCATTGGCCCAACCCTGTCACGCACCTCATCCCTCGCCTTCTTTCCCCGCCCCTTCCCCACGCTCTATATAA